>MU768186.1:0-13640 GCA_026770625.1 Nicotiana glauca
TTGATCCTAAATCAAAGAGAAAAATTAAATAATCCAAAATTTAAAAGCTAAGAATGTAAAAGTGAGCCATTTTTTGTGATTTTTATTTTAATAAAGCAACTAATTAATTAATCAATACTAAAATATAAACACAAAATCTAAATGCAATGCATGATATTTTTGTATTTTTTTATTTTTAATGGAAATTAAATATGCACAAAAATACAAATAATTAATAAAATTTTACAAAAAATCCTATAAATTTGCAAAAATTGGGAAAAATTATTTTCTGATATTTTATGGAAGTAATTCATATAGGGCAAAAATCACGTACTCACAACAGCCGAAAAAATTTTCCAAGACCGTCAAGTACAATAAAAGAGGTCTCCCCAGCTCTGGTGGGACCAAGACTGGCGGATTTGATAGATATTCCTTGATCTTATCAAAAGCCTCTTGACATTCATCCGTCCATTTGATCGCTGCATCTTTTTTCGACAATTTGAATATGGGCTCACATGTGGATGTCAACTAAGCAATGAACCGGCTGATATAGTTTAATCTGCCCAACAAGCTCATCACATCTTTCTTGGTTCTCGGAGGAGGCAAATCCCGGATAGATTTTATTTTTGTTGGATCCAACTCGATACCTCTCCGGTTGACTATGAAGCCCAAAAGTTTGCCGGATGGGACTCCAAACGCACATTTGGCTGGGTTCAGCTTCAAATCATATTTGCTCAGCCGCTCGAAGAATTTTCTCAAATCTCGGACATGGTCATCCTAGATTTTGGACTTGATGATTACATATTCCACATACACCTCTATCTCTTGATGCATCATATCATGGAAAATTATGGTCATGGCCCTCATGTAGCTCGCCCCAGCATTCTTCAGACCAAACGGCATGACTCTATAACAGTATGTACCCCAGGGTATGGTAAAGGCTGTTTTCTCTACATCTTCTTTATCCATCAACACCTGGTGATATCCTGCGTAACAATCCACGAAGGACTATATCTCATGCTTGGCGCAGTTTATCAATAAGGATGTGGATGTTGGGCAAAGGGAAGTTGTCCTTGGGACTTGCCTTGTTGAAATCTCTGTAATCCATACACACCCGGGTCTTCCTGTCTTTATTTGGAACTAGGACTACATTAGCCAACCATGTAGTGTACCGGACCACTCGGATTACCCCCGCTTTCAACTGTTTCGTGACTTCTTCTTTGATCTTGTCACTGATGTCAATTTTAAACTTTCTTTGCTTTTGCTAGACTGGAGGGCAATCAGGGTAAGTTGGCAACTTATGAACCACCAGATCAACACTGAGCCCTGGCATGTCGTCATACGACCAAGCAAACACATCTTTAAACTCAAACAAGAGTTGGATTATTGCATCCCCGGTTTTCTCGTCCGTGTGAAAATCGAACGAGAAAATCGGCTCAGTATCATTTAAGTTTGTCTTACGTTTATTCTCAAATTTTTCCAATTCTCAATTTAATTCCCTAAAATCCTCTTCTTCATCGTATTCCAGTTCTTGGTTCATTATTTCATAATTAGACAGCATGTTTGGATCTGGGCGTGAAGTCCGCAAGCATGTCATGTTATTTAAAGCTGCATTATTAGAACTAAAAAAGAAATAAAAGAGAAAAATAGCAAAATCAGAAAGAATAAAGAAAGATGAACGATGAAATATTGATTTTATTTCTTGGAATTTGAAGATAACAGGATTTACATTTTGGAAATTAAAAGACAATAAACTAAAGAAAACATCCGAGTTACACCCTGGAATAACTCGCGATGCAGAAAAAGTGGCAGGATAGGTCTACCGGGACTCCCGCCTGAGTGGGAATGGCGTAGCCTTCCAATTCTACAGCTTGGCTTTTGGTCCCATATACAACATCTCAGCGGTGCTTGAGCCCTCTTCTGGCTGAACCATGTGGGTTTCATATAGTATATTTCTCATTTCCCCACATATTTCTTCAATCTCTTCGGCCGTAAAGGCCTCATCATCCTCTTCTTCATTGTACTTTGGCTTGACAAAGGTCTCGTACAGATGTGGCAGTGGTTGAGGCAGAACCCATCCATCATTCTTTCTGTCGTCCGCCCATTTATTGTCATCTGGAGTAGGTTGGAAGCCTACCCCAAAGAAATTCTCAGTGGTAGGCAGGGTGACTGGTTCATCTATTCCTTGCATGGACTTTCCAAGTCCCTTCCCTGGTTTGAAGCCGTGTTGGATCATTTCTTTAGCCACCATGATTGAGGCATTGGAAAGTAAGGGTTGGGGGCAAGGGCTTCCTTCTTCATATTGGTCTGCCACCACAACTTCAAAGGCCTGATAAACTATGTGCTCGTTGTCTTCTCTCGCTTCAAGGCATGGGACTGAGGTGTCTTGATAAATTGATTGTTCATCCTCCCCATGGACCACGATTTCTTGATCCTCATGCTTAAATTTTACCATTTGATGAAGAGTGGAGGGTACATTCCCTGCTGCGTGGATCCATGGTCTCCCCAAGAGAAAGTTGTAGGATGTGTCCATGTCTAGAACTTGGAAAGTCACCTCAAAGTCCACTGGGCCAATGGTCAGAATTAGATCGATCTCTCCAATCGTGTCCTTTTTGATACCATCGAAGGCTAGTACGCAGACATTGTTGGGATGAATCCTTTCAGTCCCAATTTTCATGCGCTATAGTGTTAAGAGTGGGAAGATGTCTACCCCAGAACCTCCATCTACCATAACCCTTTTTATGTAGTATCATTCATATTTGACAGTTAAGTGCAGGGATTTGTTATGTGCAGCCCCTTCCGCAGGCAAGTCATTTTTGCTGAACGAAATCTGGTAGATAGTGAAAAATCTTTCCGCCAGTCTTTCTAATTGCTCCACAAAAGTCTCCGCTAGCACGTATGCCTTATTGAGGGTCTTGATTAGTAATTTCTGGTGTTCAGGGTATTTCATCAACAAAGATAGCAAGGAGACTTGTTCAGGAAACTTTTGAAGTTGGTCAACCACTTCATAGTCCGCCATCTTCATTTTTTGAAAGAAAGCTTCTGCCTCTTTAGTAGTCACGGGTTTTTTAGCTGGGAAACGCCTCATGGTGGCTTTGTTCACTTCTTCCAAGATGGAGTACTTTTCCACAGGGTAATTTTCTTGAACCTCTCCTGAGATTTCCTTGCCCTTATACGTCACCACTGTTTTATGATAGTTCCAAGGCACCGCAGAAGGATCTGTCATGGGCCTCTGCGGTGCGCGGCCAATAACCACAGGCTCACTCAGCCTTGGTGGATTAGTTGGCCCCCGCACCACATAAGCTCCCTTGGGCACGTACATTTGGGTTGCCTTGTTCAGTTCAAATCTCCTGGGAGGACTCAAAATCATCTGATTTTCCTTGCGACTCCGAGGGACATAGAGAACAACATCTTTGGCGGGCGCTGCCCCAGTTCTTGCTTCAATTTTCTTCTCTAATTTTGAGTGGGTGGTTTTGTTCTTTTGCTCCCCTTTGTCTTTCTTTGGGGAAGTTTTCGGTTTCCTCTCTACATCAGCAATGGCGATGATGGACTTTAATGCCGGGTCAAATTCCTTATCTTCACAGATCATTCCGATTACCAGCCCGTTATTGTGGGCCGATAGTGGGTTGTTGGTCAAATTGAGGATATCCTCGTCCCTTAACACTATCTTCCTCTGTTCTATCAAATCCTCCACGGCTCTTTTCAAAGTCCAATAGTTTTCTGTATCATGACCCTCTGCTCAGTCCAATAGTTTTCTGTATCATGACCCTCTGCTCCTGAGTGATAAGAACATCGAGCGCCCCGTTAGTAGGAGGGTGATTCTGGGTTTTGCCTGTTTGGAGGTACGGGCTGCAGCAGACCTATTTGGACAAGCTTTGGAAATAGACTGGAGTAGGATTCAACAATTAGTGTAAAATTTTGCCTCCTGGGTGGCTCACAGGGAGGGAAGTTGCTTTGTGGAGGACGGGGGTTGTAGTGGAATTGGCGAGGGGGCTGGTTTCTTTGAAATAGAGCTTGGTTTCTGTTGGCTTGATGCTGAGGCCGGACGTAAGGTTGAGCATTCATGACCGTATATGGCTGAGGAGCATAGGCCATGTCCTGGTGAGGGTAATAATGCTGAGGGGTTCTTTCTGGGAATATGGATCTGGGAGCACGGTGTCTTCTAGCACCTGATGCTGCTATGGATGTTTCTTCTTTCTTCTTGCCTTTTGCTACTCCTCCAGACCCGCCCTGAATGGCTTGGGAGGTTTCTCTAATGGCGGATTGGCTTAGGATTCTGCCTGTTTTCAATACATTTTCCACCATTTCGCCGATTTTGATAGCTTCTACGAATGGTTTACCTATAGCTGACATCATATTCTGGAAGTAGTCAGCTTCCTGAGCTTGGAGGAACATTGTGACCATTTCGACCTCATCAATCGGAAGCTTTACTCTATATGCTTGCTCACGCTATTTGATTGCGTACTCCCGGAAGCTCTCCGAGGACTTCTTTTTCAAGTTTTCCAACGAGTTTCTGTCTGGAGAAATGTCTATATTATACTGGAATTGTCTGACAAAGTCTCTTGCAAGGTCATCCCAGATGTGCCAACGAGATATATCTTGATCCATATACAACTCGGAGGCAATACCAACTAGACTTTCTCCAAAACATGCCATGAGTAACTCTTCTTTTCCTCCAGCTCCTCGCAACTGATTGTAGTATTTCTTAAGATGAGCAATAGGATCACCATGTCCATCGTACTTTTCAAACTTTAGAGTTTGAATCCCAGAGGCAAGTGCACGTGAGGGAACATGCATAGATCAGCATAGGACACACTTTTCTGCCCACTCAGTCCCTATATGTTCTTGAGGCTTTGCTCCAAGCTTCTCATCCTCCTTGCAGTTTCCTCCTGTTTGGGAGTTTTGGGAGTCTTTTCCTGTCCCGTAGTGAACTCAAATTGAGGCGGATGAGGATAAGTATAAGTGGGGAACTGAGGAGGCTCCATTTGGATGGTGGGTGTTTGGAATGTAAAGGCTGAAGGATCAAAAGTGGGCCTACACAGTGCAGGCTGTGTTGTGGCTGACCATGGGGGAGCGGTAAAGATATTGGAGGCCGCTCCGGGCATGAACACCTGGGGGCAAAAGGTGTTCCCATGAAATGAGCCGATATGGTAGGCTGTCCCAGTGGGGTATTTGGATGATTGATTGGAACATTAGAAGTACCCCCGGATCTCGAAAACAGTTCGGGGAATCCCGGGATGGCACTTGACGGCTCTCTTCCATTTGCCTAAGCATCCCACATTTCCATGACTCGAAGACGTAAGATCCTGTTCTCTTCAGCCACTGCAGATTCTGAGGTGGGGATGACCGAGATTGGGCTATCATCTGCAATGGGAACCGTTGGCAAGGTCATTTCTGAATACATACCAATACTCCCCTTTGATCTAGTAAAGTATGGATGTGAAGCCAGGTTACCACGAAAAACCAACCACCATTTCTATAAAACCTGGACTGGGTGATAGCAGCAAATGGTTAGTTTGAGACAAATAACAAATAGGTAATCGCACGTTGGGGTGTGATGCACCTATACAGTTAAATGGGTTTCTACATGTTTTGTAGCGGTTGCATGCTTCATCCCCGCTTTCTTATTCTTTCCATTTTCTTATTTTGATTTCCACTCTCTTTTTTCTACTTTTCCTATCTTCTGTCCTTTTTCTCTCTTTTTTCTCTTTTTTTCTTTTCTTATTGGAGCTATTTACAAAATATGACCGAATCTGATGAGGATTGCCTACGTATCAAGACGCCACGTGAATCAGATCATTACGTAGTTCAAGAAAAAATAAATGCAAAAGTAAAGAGACAATTTTGGGAATTTTCAATTTTCATTAATAAAACTTCTATCATAAAAGATGTTAACTACTCATTTTCTTGGAAAGAAAAACTACAAACATACTCAAAACAAAGTAAAATACAGACTCGATGCTTGAAAAATCAGGAATACATTAAAGCTTCAACTGCTGGGGACTGCGAGGCATCATTCGGACTCGCCGCGGGCCTATGTGCGAGACCCCCTTGTAGTCGTCCAAATCACCCATAACTTGAGGGACAAAAGTCATCACTGCAGCAAAGAAGGTGGTACGAGTCATGTCCTCGCGTGCTTGGCATTTCGTGGTGATATAGTCAGTGATGGCCCTAATCCTTTCTTTAATTTGGCCTTTTTCCTGAAGTAACCGCCCTATCTGCTGGTTCCAGGCTTCCAACACTTAGGAGTCATGAAAGTTCTGATTTTGCAATTGTTGTATGTCTTTCTCCATTTGAGCTATCAGCTTATAACAATGCTCCCTATCAGCCTTGAAATCTTTAGCCTATCGGGATGCCTCATCCTCAAAGTAGTCACCTTTCTTCTCAGGCTAGTGATAGTCCCTTCATAATTTCTCTTCATTTGCTGCACAAATCATGCCCGTTCTTCTGCTTTCTTTGTCCATTGTGCCCGAATTTTTTCTAGACTATTTTCAGACTTTTCCAGGTCTTCTTGGCACTCGAAGACTTTCTTTTTTAGACCACTTATAAGTCTTTCATCAGCCCGACTTCTTTTCGAGTTATTGGCAGTTGTTTTCATCTTTCTGATCTGAGCTTTAAGGGCCTCATTTTCCTGGGTCAGTTTCTTCTTTTCTCCCTCATCTGCGGCGGCTTGAACACCATTTTCGAATTGAAGCTCCATGACTTGCCTTTTCAATTGGCTTATTTTGGCTCTATACTCATTCTCCTTAGTTAACCAATTCCATTGCACCTGGGGCCCATCGGTAAATTGCTGGACATGTGGTCTCTTTGCGGGCCTTTCAGGAATCTGGAATCTTTTGCCGAACCAAAACATGTACTTAGGGTCCACTTCACCTCTAGCTCGGTCTCGCACTATGGTCTTAGGTTCAAGAAAGCTACACTCATTCCATACTTGGAGAATTTTCCCTTCTGGAAATGCGGCTTTTGGGCCCAGTTCAGTTACATGTTTACTCAAATCTTCATCATTGTGGACGGTTTGAAATCTTCCTAATTGTCGCAAAACCCTATAGGGAGCATAGGGCTGAATACTCTGGATCCCCATCAAGAGGATATAAGACACTTCAGCTGACATGTACACTGCTTCGGTGGCAGGAAGCCATCCAAATGCCCACTCAATCTTATCGGCAGTCAAGGATCTTAGATGTGCAAGCCAAGCTTCAGTACCCGTAGGGAATTCAATACCTGCTACCCGGGTTTCAAATTCTTTAATGCAGCTCAACCCGGTCAAACCATAATTCATGTACCCAATCCGATGATAGAGGTGTTCTTGCATCCATAACTGTCGTAACAAATTGCAACCCTGGAAGAACTTTTCCCCTTCCCGACAGATAGTCAAGGCTCGATAGATTTCAGATACGATCAGAGGAACCACAGTGTTGTTGGCTTTCTTGATTACAACATCAATCATTCCCACATGACCTATCTCTATATTCCTATCTTTTCGTGGACAGACCACAACTCCCAAGAAAGCTACCATGAAAGCTAAACCCCGCCTTGCCTCCCATTTGTCTTTATTTCCGGCGTGGGTTAGACCAGTGTTTGGCTCTTCAAAACTTCGGGGGTTACCATATCGATGGTACAAGAAGTGGAGTGTGAAATACCCTTCCGATAGATTTCCGTCCTGAATATCCCGACTAATACTCAGCAAGTCCAGGAACCTATGGGGAGATACTGGTCTTGGTGCCAACAGATATCAGCTTCTAAGATTTCCATTAAGGCCCATATAACCCACAACTTCCTCCAATGTAGGTTTGAGCTCAAAGTCAGAGAAACGGAACACATTGCGAGTCGGTTCCAGAAAGGTATTAAAGCTTCAATTATGTCCAACCTTGGCTTGACATTCAATAGTCCGACGAGGCCTCCTAGAACTTTTACCACTGTTTCTCTACTGCCATTTTCTAGATCATTCTACCACATATGGAGCTTCAAGGGGATCTCCTTAAGGATTGTGAAGGGTTCAATTTCATTCGTGCTCATCCTGCACATTTATTACGGTGATTTAAAGACTTATTTTAACCTAAAAGAAGAAAAAGCAACATTTTTTTCATTTTTTTTAAACAAAAAAAATTCATTTCAAAAACAAAACCACGGCTTTGCGGATACAGCCTTTTAGCACCTCGGGGAAGAAGATTTTAAGGTTGTACCTGCTAACCGTTAAAAATGACCCAAGGTGGTCGTTCTTGCAAAAACAGCCTTTCGGCGCCCTTTTGGGGACATTCAGCTTATCTTAGACCAGAATGGCATCACCTGACTTATTTGTGACCAAAACTAAATTTTGTTGTTTTTGGGCTATTTTTGTAAAAGGGAAGTTGGACCCGATGAGGGTTGCGTACGTATCTCACATCCGGTGAGAATCAAACTGGCGTAGTTCGGGCAGATTTGACAAAATCAATATTTGTTGAAAACAAAAACCTTTCTTTTTCTTTTATTTTCTCAAAAATCCGACAGAGTTTCAGTACTATTTGGGTATTGGTTTTCAAAACAGGTGATTACCCTCACTTAACCCTAACATTGCTATTCTCTTTTTAACTCTCTCCCATTATTTACAAGACGATCAACATGCAAATCCGAGCAAATAAATGCACAAGTAGCAAGTAAGATGCATCAGGATGGTCTATCCATTTCAGGTCACCTGTCCTAGACGGACTCAACCCCTATGTTGAGTCCCCTAAGTCAAATGCACGTGATGCAAACAAACATTCCTACTAAGGATCCGGCATGAGGCTTCGTTATACCAGGTTTAAAACCTGGGTTTATTGTGCTAGACCTGGCTTACCCGAGCAGATAACTCGAGCCGGGGGGCAGCGTACCGGGAATACAGAAGCTTCGCCGGCTTAGCAACTTGTTCGTACCTCATTCTAAAATGGGATAAGACTCTAAACAGAAGAGAAGTCACACGAAGTGCACCCTTCTCCATGATGTAGAAGACTCAGAGAGAGAAAGGGTTTCGGAGCAGTTTATATATACGATTCAACAAATATCAAAGCGGTAAAGCATTTAGCAC
Source organism: Nicotiana glauca (assembly GCA_026770625.1). Classification (NCBI taxonomy): domain Eukaryota; kingdom Viridiplantae; phylum Streptophyta; class Magnoliopsida; order Solanales; family Solanaceae; genus Nicotiana; species Nicotiana glauca. The sequence continues at coordinate 9,023 of MU768186.1, forward strand.
GTTTAGCATGAAAAATGTAGGAAAATCAGATAACAGATAAAGCCAATCATAACAGCTACTCTAAGCTCGAATTCTTGAACCCTGAACTGGAATTATGGGTTTGTGTCCCCAGCAGAGTCGCCAGAGCTGTCACAACTCCTTTTTTACACGCCATCCCGGAAGATAGTGTATAAGGGAGTTTTTCTACTTTAAGTGACATTATTCAAAATGGGATTATTTATTTATCAGAGTCGCCATTTGGGATAGTTTATTTGGTGTCCCAAGTCACCAATTTATTTTGAATCCCAAACCGAGGAAAATTTCGACTTTCCATGTGAAGTCTGCGAACTAGAGATTCTGACTAAGGAATTCTGTTGATCTGAGGGAAGGTGTTAGGCACCCTTGGATCCCGTGGTTATAGCATGATCGCTTAAACTATTATAACTGGCCTATTATCTGATTTTAATACATGTTTCAACCTATGGTGCAATTTTAAATTATTTTCGCTTTTAATTAATTTTGAAGAAAATTGAACGTCGTCTAAAACATGTTTTTGGATCGCGTCACATGAAATGCACCCGCAGTCCGAGACATATTTTATTCAACGTTTTAGGATTTGGATTTGGATCACATGAAATGTACACCCGATTTTAAGAAGGTAATATTATTAAACGATGCGCCAAAAGCAACTAACGCATTGATAACTTTGGGGAAGCCATGAAAATTCGCTAAATGGTAGGTCCCGAGTTCTAAAGATTTTCAAAAAATAATTAAAAGAGGGACGCGCATTTGTGATTTTATTTGGTGCGGCGCCCTCAAATTTATTTAAAAGGATATTTAACCTAGCATGTGGAGGGCCATAGGCTATTTGTTATCTAATTATTGCTCAAATCTAATTATTTAAGGGAGTCTAATTAATTAACTAAATCTAAATGAATATCTGATCTTTAAAGGCAACAGTGAAAAGAGGAAGAAAAAAAGAGTCCAATTAAAAGAACAGGCCTACATTACACTAGGAAAAGGTTGTCCAGCTTGTGGGGTTAGAATTGAGCCCAACTATGAAACTTTAGCAGATTTAAGTGCCAGACTCAACATCGAGTCCCTACAGGCCCAAAACTTAGCAAAATTAATCGATTCAATGGGCTGATAATATTTGGGCTCATTTATTATGTAACTAGGCCAACGTTAGGCCCAGTCCTTATGGTCCAAATAGTCCAGGAAATAATGCAAACAAAATTAGTACTGATACATGAACATGAGATTAAAGACTTGGGTTTCTAATTTAAGACCTTTGACATAGATTAACATTGATTCAACTCATAGGCCAGCTCTTTTAAACTTCACTTTTCAATATGCAAATAATGGACAAACAACAGTGATATACATGTTTAAACTAAGAAAATGCATGAACGATTCGATTTTTAATTTTTGCAGATCTCAAAACTCTAATCAAATGACCTCAAGACTAAGCTATGGGAACTAAGTACTGAAACATGGAACCATTTCAAACATCTATTAACCAACAGAATCAAAACTAATACAAGCACACACAGTAATCCTGCAATCACTTTCAGGTTCACACAATATTCTAAACGTAAAATTCAAACTAACATTTGAAACATGATAGTAAACCTGGAAGATACTTGAAGATTTACACACAATGGACAGTGATAGAACCTGATAAATTCCAAACTCATTTCTGCATTTAAGCTGACATGAATTGCAAAACTAATCTACACTACTAGAGCTAAAATGAACGAATAAGACATAATATAGTTCAACAGTCCATGATTAACTACAACGTGAGAATTTGTTACTTGAATAGAAATCAACTAATACTATACTCTGAATAGGTAAAGGGATATGCGCATCAGGCAAGAGAAAAGAAAAGCTAAGGCATAAGAGTGCTTTCATTTCATCTCCAAACTAGACCTTACATCATGAAGGGTTCAAGCTTGTACCTGGAGTAATGAAAATAAATGAATGAGATTCAGCAAACTGATAAGCAGCAGCAAACAACAATAATGCTAGCCCAGGAACAACCAGAAAAATGATTCGAAACCCTTTAAAATCAATCTCAATTGAGCAGTAAGTACAGCAACCTTCAAAACCAAGTCTTTTGAAACAAAATCCCAAGCTCAATCAATTCTTAAACTCTTAATGTATCAGAAATTGTTTTTTTTTTTTTTGAAAACTGGAAACTTAAGAGAATCAAAGAAGAAATTCAATGTAACAGTAAAAAAATGAAGCTCTTGGCGTGTTTTTCTCTGATTTTTTCTCTCTAAATTTCTGTATTTTCAGCTCTTAATTTGTAGGCTCTTCCTCCTCTTGCAAGGCAAGAATAGCATGCCTTTATAGGCAAGCAATTAGGGCAACCCCGCTAATTTTTTGTTTAACCACTTAGGTCCTTTTTATTTTCTTCTTTTTGCTTAGAAGTCCCTAAAATCCTGACTTGTTTCCCAAGTTAATACTATCAAAATCAGAAATTAAAATTCAAACCCCACACTAGAAGCTTCAAAATCTGTTATGAAAAGATTCCCTAACCTAGAGTTCCTAAACTACCCCCGACTACCCCCGTATTTACCCTAGAAACATTCGGGTCAACTGGTCAAGCTAAAATGTGTTACCGACCCCAAATGGGCTCAACATCTCAATAGACACGGCCTAATAACACAAATGAACCCCTGGGAGTGGAATTTGAAATGACTTCAAAGCCCAAACATCAACAAAATGAGATTGATCCAAACAACAAACAACAGAGGAAAATATTTAATAGTTTCGAGTATCAAACCTACACTAATTGAAATATCATTAGACCAAAGTAAACAAGAAATTGACCCAGTTATCAAACTAAACAACTAAAAGAGGGATCAGAATTTTAATTAAGTTAATGACTAAACTTATCAAACCGAGAAAATTAGGGATCAATCTCTAACAGTGAGAGGAACGCAAAGAAAGCCATTTAAAACTTAATCAGACTGGTCGAACTTCCACAAATTAATAGAAAAGAAAAAAAATAGAAGGGGGAGAAACTAAGAATAGGTTAATAAAAGAAAGGATGAAGAATAAATGCAAGGGACTTACCAAAATAGAATCTGAGAGTTCAACAAGAGACAGACGACTCAACAAACCAGTGTCGACCATTTGTTCTATGTCAAGAACAAATGAGCGACATCAATTTGTTGACTCGAAACTTCAAAACTTGCAAAGAAAAGAAATCTCCGGACCATGTATGCCACCGGACTCCATGAAAATCGATTTTGGACTTTAGGACTTCAAACTTAGATACGATATTCGAAGAGTTCTGGGTATGTTCGAGGGAAAAGGATTACAGATTTGGAAAGAGGTGAGTAAGGAGGTCACAAGGTGTTATTTTGGCGGTGGTTGTTGGTGGCGCCGCTACCGGAGGGCGGTGGAGAATCATGGCGGTGGCTAGGGTTTGATTTTTCGATTTGAAATTCAAACAATTGGGGTTCGATTTGATGGAAGGTGAAAAGGGATTTGGAAATAGGGGGTGAGGAGATGTTCTGGTGTAAATTTGGGGTGGTTTGGGGACTCGCCGCCGCCGTGGGCGATTTCCAGCGACGGCCGGTGGCGGAGATGGTGAGGCTGTCTCTAGGGTTGAACAGGGTGTGAGAGGGACTGGATGGGGGGGTGTAGGCAATGTTTGGACATTTAAATGTTAAATGACCCAAGCTTCAGGACCGTCCGATCAAGAAACCTCGACGGTCCTGATCTAAAGTCAATGAAACGGGGTCGTTTGAGGACAAGGGGATCCTGGACCGGGTTTTTGACGCGAGTTTGGGCTGGGTCAAGTGTTTTGGACGGGTTCAGGGGGGTTTTAGTTATTGGACTTGGGGCTTGTTTGGTCCAGGACTGACCCAATTTTAAACCTTCTTTCTTTTATTTTCTTTTTATTTTCAAATTAAAACAAAACTAAAATTAAATCCAAAAACTAAATTAACCTACCAAATCATATTAAGCTCTAATTAATAATCAACACCATTAATTAAATACCAATTTAAAGGAAAACTAAACAAAATTCAAATCTAAAATTAAACAAAGCAAATAAATCAATTTTTTGTGCTTTTTGTATTTTTGTAAAACCCTAATTACTAATTAATCTAAAATATATAAAAATTAGATCCTAAATGCAAATGCAATGCGTATTTTTGTATTTTTTATGAATTATGTTAAATTAAAAATTCACATAGAAAAATGCAAATAAACACGAAAATTATGCAATTAATTCCTAAAATCAAATAATTAAAAGAAAAATCCTAAATCTAAGAATTCTGTAGGAGTAATTCATGCGATGCAAAAATCACATGCTCACAGGATCTGCACACGAGGTTTAGGGAGTAACGTTAGTACACCAACTCAGTAAGTAACAAGTCCAAACTTTGGACTGAAAGGTAATGATGAACTCAACCGCTGTCACACCTCCTTTTTACCTACACCCGCAACGGCATAAAGGAGTTTTTCCACTTAAAGGACAATCGGAACGGGATTTATTATTAAAATTTAGAGTCGCCACTTGGGAGATTAATGGTGTCTCAAGTCACCGGTTGAATCCCGAACCGAGGAAATTATGACTCTGTTAACAGTCCGCGAACCAGAAATCCGAGTAAGGAATTCT
>MU768192.1:0-21319 GCA_026770625.1 Nicotiana glauca
ATTATTTCCTTAAACTCGGGTGTGCATTGATTGCAACTCAAATCCAAATCTCGACAAAATCGAAGTGTGTTAGCGAAAACGGGTGCCTTGATGGCAACATCGGAAACGTGATTTCACAATGTCGCAAGTCTTTTCAAATAAATAATAATTAAAGAAATTTACAAATTAAAGCACATAAGTTAGCATCAGATAAAATCAAATACAAACAATTGAGCGCCCATGCTAAAACCACGGAATTCGGGAGTGCCTAACACCTTCTCCCGGATTAACAGAATTCCTTATCCGGATTTATAGTTCGCAGACTGTAACAGAGTCAAACTTTCCTCGGTTCGGGATAATTCGGTGACTTGAGACACCATTATATTCTCAAGTGGNGCCAAGTACGAGTATATTTGTTTGTCTGCCTTCGAGCTGTGAAGTAGTGGTGGGCTTGAGTATCACTTGAGTTCTTCTAAGGCCTGTTGGCATTCTGGGGTCCATGAGAAGTTGTTTTTCTTCTTCAGTAGCGAGAAAAATCTGTGGCTCTTATCGGAGGACCTCAAAATGAGTCTCCCCATGGATGCAATGTGCTCGGTTAGCCTTTACACGGCCTTCACGTTATCCACCATTATGATATCCTCGATAACTTTGATCTTATCGGGTTGATCTCGATTCCCCGGTTGGATACCATGAACCCGAAAAATTTGCCTGACCCGACTCCGAATGCACATTTATCCGGATTCAACTTCATATTGTAATTCATCAATATGCTGAAGGTTTCATGCAAATGCTTTAAATGTTCCTTTGCTCGCAGGAATTTAACCAATATATCGTCAATGTGAACTTTCATGGATTTCCCTATTTATTCTTTGAATATTCGGTTTACTAGGAGTTGATAAGTGGCACCAACATTTTTTAATCCGAATGGCATTATGTTATAGCACTACGTGCCGTACTTAGTGATGAAAGAGGTTTTTTTCTGATCATCCGGGTTCATCCATATTTGGTTGTACCCGGAATAGGCATCAAGAAAACTGAGAATCTCGTGGCCAATCTTAGCATCGATTAGGCGATCGATATTGGGCAAAGGGAAATAGTCATTGGGACATGTTTTATTTAAATCATTATAGTCTGTACACATTCTTAATTTGTTCCCCTTTTTAGGGACTACCACTATGTTTGCTAACCATTCTAGGTATTTCACCTCCCCGTTTAGATACCTCGTCTTTGATGAAAGCATGTTTGATCTCGGATTAGGGTCTCCTTTTATACTTGACCAACTAAAATTTATGATCCAGGCGTAGCTTATGAGTGGTAATCTCCGGTGGGATTCCTGTCATATCAATATGGGACCAAGAAAAACAATCTATGTTAACTATAAGAAATTGAATGAGTTTTTATCCTCAGCTTGGGAGTTAATTCCGTACCCAAGTATAGCTTCCGACACGTTCGATCAATGTGACTTGTTCCAATTCCTCGACCGTTGATTTGGTGGCGTCGTAATCATTGGAGACAATAAAAGATCTGGGAAACCTATAATCATCATCTTCACCAATCCCCTATTTATCCGATTGGGTCGTGGCCGATGTCGATAATTGCTATTTAGTCTCTTGTTTTGTATCCGAAATCGGTCCCTTTGATGTCGCCAATGTTGATATAGAAATAACTTCTTCGACTGCAAACATTTCCTTTCCGGCCCGTAGATGATTTTAATCCTTGCTGGCGTTGGGAATTTTAACACTTGGTGAAGAGTCGAGGGCATTGCCATCATATTGTGGATCCATGGCCTCCCGAACAGGGCATTGTACCTCATGTCCCCTTCGATCACATAAAACTTGGTTTCCTGGATGGTTCCGACGATATTTATGGGTAATATTATTTATCCCTTAGTGGTTTCACATGCCAAGTTAAATCCGTTTAGAACTTGGACTACAGGCACAAATTGATCTTGGAGGCCGAGTTGTTCTATGACCCTCGATCGGATGATGTTGACCGAGCTACCTGGATCAATTAACACACGTTTAACTCAAAATTTATTTATGAATACATATATCGCCAGTACATTGTTATGGGGTTTCACGATCCCTTCTGCATCCTCGTCACTGAAAGACAAAGTCCTTTCTGGTATGTAATCTCGAGTCTGCTTTTCCCTTGTTATGGATACCTTTTTGCGTTTTATCATCGGTCCTTGAGGAACATCGATCCCTCCAATGATCATGTTAATGACAGGTTGAGGTTCTTCTTGTTTAGCCTGTTTATTAGAATCCTCATTTCTAAAATGATTCTTGGCTCGTTCGCTTAGGAATTCTCGAAGATGCACATTGTTGAATAATCACGCTACGTCCTCCCTCGACTGTCAGCAATCCTCTGTTCTGTTGCTGTGAGTGCCATGATATTTGCTCATCTGGTTCGGATCCCTTTAGGCTAGGTCAAATGGTAGAGGTCGAGGCTATTTGGTGTCTTTAATGCGTTTGATAGCTGATACAACGGCGGCATCATCGATCCTAAAGTTATATTCTGATAACCTCGGTGCTTCCTTAGACACGATAGGCATGTCGAAACCGTTCTTGCTCATGAGTCCCCAGCTATTTTGACCTAGGTCACTTCTCTTTTCACTTTGCACAAAATTCTGCGCGGATCCACTACTTCTTCGATCTCCATTGTAAGGTTGATACTGATCCATGTTTGACCTTGGTTCACGGTCGATATCTCTCTTGACTCTGTCAGCACGTCTAATAGGATAAGCGGACCCGGAAGGAGCCACAATTGATCATCTTTGACTCTAATTTTTTGTTGATATCCGTTATGCACATCAGCCCAAGTAACAACCAAATATTCTATCAGATTCTGCTTTAATTGCTGGGACGCCACAGAACTTTGGAGATTGAGTCTTTGGGTGAAAGGTTGAACGGAAAAATCATCTGCAATCGATGGTAGGTCCATGCGTTCCATCTGAAATCGGGACACGAACTCTCTGAGCATCTCATTATCCTTTTGTCTTACTTTGAAGAGGTCCAGCTTCTTGTTCTCGACCTTGATGGACCCAGTGTGTGCTTTCATGAAAGATTCTGCAAACATAGCAAATGAGTCAATAGAATTAGGAGGTAAATTGTGATACCATATCATAGCTCCCTTTGATAGTGTTTCTCCGAATTTCTTCAGCAAGACAAACTCGATCTCATCATCTTCCAAATGTTTCCTTTGATGGCACATGTGTATGAAGTGACATGCTCGTTCAGGTCAGTCTTCCCGTTACACTTAGGAATATCGGGCATGTGGAATTTTTCAGGGATCAGCTTTGGAGCAACTATCGGAGGAAAAGGTTTTGCACAAACTTCTTGGAATCCAAGCCTTTCAATATCAGTAGCGCTCCGGGGATCTGGTCGACCCTAGAATTGTAGGTTTCCACCTTTTTGTCGTTTGCTCCGATTTTCTTATCCCCTTATTCTATCCATTTTGTCAACTCCTCAAGCATTTTTATAATCTTGGGTTAGTCCCCGACTCATCTCTATTCAACATCTCCGTGACCGGTTCTTCCATTCGGGTGATATCCCGGGATGAATCGGGTTCGATTTTGCTCGGTGTGTGGTTTTAGTTTTGTAACAGAGCTATCGCCGCCGGCATTTTAAAGATCATTAGTAGATTGATCCTGTATCCTCCATTGTTTTGATTATTCTGCGTTATCGATCGGATTCCACCACGGATGTTATTCTCGAGGTCGGTAGTCAGGTTTGTGTCAATAGCCACATGCAAGTTAGCGTCCAACGGGTCAATGACTGAAATTCTGATGGGATCTATGGGCGGTAGCTCGTTACCGAGCCCTATGTGTTTATTTTCACCGTGGTGACCATACTCATTGTCAGGAGGTAGGGGTGCCAATTGTGAGTTTGACATTTTGAGCTTTAACCTGAAACTAGGGACACTTCAAAGAACAAGTGTAAAATAGTGTGTGTTACAGAAATTTGTATCAAATAACGACTATTATCCTTAGCCCCACGGTGGACGCCAAACTGTTTACCCTCATAATCGGTTAACAATTGAATTTGTAAGTGGTTTTAAGGATTCATGGATTAAATTGACACAAAGCGATAAATTGAATTACAATTGAAATAAGGTATAATAAAGTGAATTCAAATCACATGAATCGAGCAATAACAACCTTCGGAAGTGAACCGCCCTTGAACAGAATGCACTTTGATCAGTATAAAAACACAGTTGAATAAGAACTTTTAGAGAGAAAATAACAGTATACGGATTTGGGATGTGTGTTACAATATGTTTTACAAATTATCATACCCGCTTTATATGGTATGAGAGTCCTACTTTAGGTACAATTCTATAAAAGGTAGAAAATCCCATGATTTGCTAATCAATCGGTCTCTCATTGATACGTGACGAGATTCCTATCATGATATCCGACCGGTTACGGATATTCCGACCTTCAGTTATTTGGTCTGACAATATTTTCTTGAGCTCATTCAGAATCGGGGTTGGTTCTGGAGTCACAGACTCTATGATCTTAAAGACGTATGTTCTAACCTCGTACCTTAGTTCGATGGAACCGGGGTCGATCTTCAATACATTACGTTTCAGTCCCGATCTCTCATGCAATAAAAGAGCCCGATTTCGAACGTATACAAAGGGGAAATACATTTTATTCTTTGTTGTATACGTGTATAATCTATGTTATAATCCAAAGTTTAGTATTCCTTTTAGCTAAGCAATTATAAACATAATTAAAATTGGATTAATTAGAAAATTTTAAAAAAGATAAAAGGGACTAGTCTCCTAAGGTAAAGTAAATTTGATCAAAATATGATAAGAACTGTCTCTTGTTGGTAAAATCAATAAAAAATAAGTGAGAACGTTATTCTTATTATACTTTTTTTTAATGTAATGTATTTTCTAGTTTATAACATCTGAGAAACACAAGAGGTTGACAAGGCGGAATGACCATCTTGAAAATCATGATTTGATATCACAGTATATCTAATATGTGTTAACAACTTTTTACAAGGAGTGTCGATTTATATTGCTTTTCCAAAACTACTGTATAGTGTCAAATTTGGCTCTATACGTCTCTGCGTCGAAGGGTACTGCCGGTAAGTATGCGTCTTTACGCCGAAGGGTACGGCTCGGATGCAAGGACGAAGGCAACGTCAGTCAGAACTCGACGTCCTCGCTAGAAGGACGTCGAGCACTTTTGTATTTTTTTAATTATTATTCCAAGGAAGGCCTTTCCCTATATAAAGGGGATCTTCCCATTGTAATAGGGCATCAGTGTTATTCTGAAATAATACAACTCTCTCACTTTCTGCTACTCTCTCTCTATCTCTATCTCCAACGAACATCGTCTCTTGAGTTCATAATATCATCTTACAACATTAGATCTATAACAACAATATCATTCTTACATCTCTGGGTCTATTATATTTGGTTACGATTTACCCTTTCATATTTTTTGATTGTTTTCTAGCTTACAAAGTACATCCTTAACTTTTGAGCCAAATAATTTGGCGCCGTCTGTGGGGATTTCGAGAATCAACATCATAGTATCCACCTAGAGATTAACCAACTACCTTTCTCTACATTACACGAAAACAAAAGATGACCGAAAACAACAATAGATTGAAAGCTACAGTGGGTGTCACAGCTAATCTTCTGTGTCCTCTCAATGAGGCCAGTAACGATGTCATCACAAATGCAACCCCCGGCATCATACCAGGTGCAGAGATCTCATCGTCCCCATTTGAAGATCTAACGATCTTGCACGAAAAGGGAAGTTTCCACGTCTGCTGGTAAATAAGCACCCTCGGTGGTTAAAAAGCTACTGAAAGAGTGGCTAACAAGCACCCTAAGTGGCTTGGTTGAGAAATCACCACAAGGCAACATCAGGCGTGTACTTACAGTAAACACTACTGCTGCCATGGGCGAACCTGAGGTTACACAAGTAAATAACCAACCCATCGAGGCACAGATCAGCGATGGTACGCTAACAGATATCCTGAAGAAGATGGAATAAATGGAAAATGAAAATAAGGCACTGCGCGACCAAATGAAGGAACACCAGGAGAGGGTCGACAAGATCCCCGGAGCTCCCAAGTTGCTACCAAAACACAACATGGGAAGGTTCGTAGAACAACCATACACTGAAGAAGCTGCCCCTTACCCTATCCCGAAGACCTTCAAGATGCCTCCTTACTTGAGGGTGTACGACGGAACCACCGATCCCGAGGACCATCTGATCCACTACGTCACTACTGTGAAGGTCAACGACCTATCAAAAGAACATGTACCGTTGGTGCTGCTGAAGAAGCTTGGCGAGACGTTGACAGGAGGGGCCTTGACATGGTACTCTCAGTTACCAGCTAAGACTATATCAACATTCAAGGAAATGGCAGATAAGTTCGCCAGCGCCCATGCGGGTGCGAAGAAAGCGGAAGCAAGGGCCAACGACATCTTCCCCGTCAGACAAACCACAGGAGAAGGGCTCAGGGACTTCCTAGCTAGTTTTAACAGGGTAAGGATGAGTCTGCCAAATGTATCGGAAGGTATGGCGGTCGCCGCTTTCCAGAACGGGCTAAGCAGGGACGGTTCGAGGGCGACCAAGAAGCTACTGAGTCGCCTCATGAAATATCCCCCTACCACATGGGAAGAAATCCACAACGCCTATTGCGCCGAGGTACGAGCGGACGAGGATGATCTCAATGGGTCAACTCAACGGCTAACGAAGATACACTCAGAAACAAGGAGAGATCAACGCAACGAAGGACGACGAGAACAACTCCCACGCCCCAACAGAGACCGAGATCAGCCATACACCAGATCCTCCCATCCGCCACCCAGACATACAGACGCGTTACAGCGACACATCGCCCCACTCCAAAACGAAAGAGGTATGCCTCCCTTATTATCCGCACATAACTTTTGCATGTCTCCTTTAGAAATAGTATACGCACTGGAGAAGCTAGGCGAAGTGGCCGCAGAAGATGAAATCGGACCCTACCACAAGGAAATCAAACGTCCTATGTGAGTTCCATCAGGAACGGGGACACAAGATCAAAGACATAATAAGCCTACGGCAAGAAGTGGTCAGAATACTGAACCAGGGACACCTGAGGGAATTACTCAGCGACAAAGGAAAAATCAACTTTGCACGCGGACGGGAAAAACCCCAGGGGCCTCCAAAGCCACCTTCCCCAACACGAACGATAAACATGATCGTCAGAGGAGGCGACGACTCAGTGATCAATCACGTCAAATTTGCCAACACATACAGACGGAAGCATACCATCGCCCATGAACGGTATGCTGACTTCGAAGATAGTATCACCTTCGATAAGTCTGATGCCGACGGTTTGTCTTTCCCTCACTATGATGCTTTAGTTATTACTTTGCGTATCACTGATACGGATGTTAAAAGAGTCATGATCGACGACGGAAGTGGTGCATGTATTATCCACCCAAGGGTCCTTGCACAAATGGGACTCGAGGATAGGGTAATATTGTGCTGCATAACACTAACTGGTTTCAACAATGCAGTGGAACAGACATCCGGAGAAATAACACTGCCCGTCTTAGCGGGATGAGTCACGCTAGAAACAACTTTCCACGTGATGAACCAAGAAACGACATACAACGTCATCATAGGACGCCCGTGGATACACGCCATGCGAGCAGTTCCTTCAAGCCTTTACCAAGTGATCAAATTCCCTACCCCATGGGGAGTATTCAGCATTAGGGGAGAGCCACGCACCGCCCAGGAATGCTACAAAATAGCTCAAAATTGCGCCCATACCCAACAACTGAAGGGGGCGAGTGTGGAGGCATAGCAATTAGCCGTGTCGGGGAATAAAATTGACCCGACAGCGGATGCCATCAGATCCCGACATCGTAGAAGCCTGTAAAGCAACGGTCGAAGATTTTGACCCGGTCCAATTGGACGACATCGACCCGGTAAAGAAAGCCTACATCGGCCACGGACTCGCCAACCCAAGTAAGTATCGTGAACTCCTAACTAACCATACATATCTATTTGCTTTCTCCTAGATATGCCGGGGATTCCGCGAGACATCACCACCCACAAGCTGAACGTCGATCCATTACATCCGCCCGCGCGACAAATAAGAAGGAAATTCAATGCCGCAATCAATGAAGCGGTCAGCGAAGAAGTAGACAAACTACTTGCCAATGGCTCCATAAGGGAATAAAAATACCCCCAATGGATCACCAACGTCATCATGGTCAAAAAGAAAAACGGGAAATGGAGAATGTGCGTATATTTCACCGATCTGAACAAAGCGTGCCCGAAGGATTCATTCCCACTACCTCACATCGACCAATTGATGGGCTGTTGAGCTTCTTAGATGCCTACTCCGGCTACAATAAAATCATGATGGCTGAAGAGGATTGGGAGAAGACGGCTTTCATCACCCATCAAAGGACTTACTACTCTAAGGTAATGCCCTTCGGGCTCAAAAATGCAGGGGCTACGTACCAGAGACTGGTCACCAAGATGTTCAAAGAGCAGCTTGGCAAGACTATGAAAGTCTATATCGACGATATGTTTGTGAAGTCGACAAGAAAAGAGGATCACATCGACCACCTAGAGGAAGCCTTCGGGATATTAAGGAGATACGGGATGAAACTGAACCCCGAGAAATGCGCCTTCGGTGTAGCCTTAAGGAAATTCTTAGGATTTCTCGTATCACAACGAGGTATCGAGTTCAACCCAGATCATATCAAGGCGATAGACGTAATACCTGAAATGATGAACAACAAAAAATAGGTGCAAAAGCTGACAGGGCAAATAGCCGCCCTATCTAGATTCATCTCGCGATCCTCCGATAGATGCCACAAATTTTTCAATGTACTGAGAAAGGACAATGGGTTACAGTGGAATGAGTAATGTGTCGAAGAATTGAGAAAACTAAAATCGTACCTATCTTCGCCACCACTTTTGGCCAAAGCAAATCCGGGCGAGCCCCTGCTGGTGTATTTGGCCGTGTCCGAGGTCGCCATCAGCGCAGTATTAGTTCGCGAGACCAAAGGTACGCAATCCCCTATTTACTATATTAGCAAAACCTTAGTGCACACCGAAACACGGTACCTACACCTTGAAAAATTAGCTCTAGCATTGGTCGTAGCTTCACGGAAGCTCAGACCCTATTTTAAATGCCACCCCATAAAAGTAGTGACAACCTTCCCCTTGAGAAGCGTCCTACACAAGCCTGAGCTATCGGGTAGGCTCGCCAGATGGGCCATAGAGCTCAGCGAGCACGATATCTCGTATATCCCGAGAACCGCCATCAAGTCGCAAGTACTCGCCGACTTCGTAGCCGACTTTAGCGTAGAGATACTGCCAGAGGCTTTACAAGAGACACAGCGTGACCCCTCCAACACCGACTTATGGGCTCTTTACACTGACGGCACCGCTAACGCCTCGGGATAGGGATTGGGACTCGTTCTCGAGGTCCCCATGGGCGAAATAATTTGCCAGTCCATACGATGCCCCGAGATGACTAATAACGAGGAATAGTACGAGGCTGTTATTGTAGGTATAAAACTAGCCATCAAGTATGGAGCTCGATGACTCGTTATCCATTGCGACTCCCAACTCGTGGTGAATCAAGTCACTGGAACTTACGAAATCAAGGAGCAGAGATTGCAAAAGTACCAGTTAGAAGTCCACAGATTAATGATTGAGCTCGACGAGTGCCGCTTCGAACAGGTCCCGAGGGCACGGAACGCTGAGGTAGACGGCCTAGCAAAACTGGCCGCAGCCACTAAAAACTTCGACAAAAAAAGCGTGATCACCTTCATTCAACCATTGATCATACTGGGGTACTCTCCTTAAATTTGACTTGGGACTGGCGCAACCAGTTTGTGTCCTATTTGCAGGATGGAACACTCCCACCTAACAAAAAATAAGCCAAGAAGCTCCGCGTACAGGCCGCCCGATACTGCCTGATAAACCACGAGCTCTACAAAAAGACTTTTGACGGACCACTGGCCAAGTGCCTAGGGCCGCACCAAATGACGCCGATACTCGAAGAAGTACACGAAGGTCACTGTGCCGCCCACACAGGCAACCGCGCCCTCGTGCGCTGCTTAATAAATGTCGGCTACTATTGGCCAAGTATGAAAAAAGACGCGGCAAAGTATGTCCGCCGATGCGAACAATGCCAAAAGTACACCCCCATGATACATCAACCAGGAGAGCCTCTCCACTCAGTCACTTCCCCATGGCCTTTCATCAAATGGGGAATGGACATAGTCGGTCCGCTACCAGCAAGACGAGGGAAGGTACGATTTCTATTAGTTTTAACTGACTATTTTTCTAAGTGGGTGGAAGTAGGTGCGTACACCAAATACGCGAACAGGAAGTTATCGCTTTCATATGAAAAAATATCATCTGCCGCTTCGGCATCCCCAAAGAAATCACTGGCGACAACGGACGACAGTTCATTGGCCAGAAGACAACAGATTTCTTCGACAAATGGCATATTAAGCGAATACTCTCCACACCATACCACCCCTCCACCAATGGCCAAGCAGAGTCGTCCAACAAAACGATACTAAACATACTGAAGAAGAAGCTCGAGGGCGTCAAAGGGCTATGGCCTGAGCTACTACCGGAAGTGCTATGGGCACACTGGACCACACCCAAATCCTCCACAGGAGAAACACCATACTCACTGGTCTTCGGAACCGACGCGGTCATACCTGTCGAAGTCAGCGAACCAAGCTTAAGGTATTCGCATACAAGCGGAGCAGAGAACGACATGAACAGACTTCAAGACATTGATGAGGCCGAGAAAAGAAGAGAAATAGCCCACATAAGAATGGTGGCCCAGAAACAACAAGTCGAAAGGTACTACAACAAGAGGGCCAAAATACGACCACTAAAAGTGGGTGACTACGTCCTCAAATCCAAAATGCTGGCGTCAAAAGACCCAAGCGAAGGAAAGTTAGGCACCAGCTGGGACGGACCATATTAAATCACAGCAGCAGCAAATAAAAGGGCATTTCAATTAGAGACAATGGAAGGAAAAACACTCCAAAACAATTGGAACGTCACCCACCTCAAGTAATTCCATTTCTAAAAGGCGCCTCCCGAGTCGCACTCTTTTTTCCTTACCCGAGTTTTGTCCCAGTTGGGTTTTCTCGGGGAGGTTTTTAACGAGGCGGCAGAGGGGACACCTGGGGATACTTACGAAACAAGTTTATCATACCAGCCACTCCATACGCCCTCTTGACTAGCGTGACAAAGGGACTGGACTAGTATGATCTCAAATGTATGATGGCTACGACCATCTCCAATGTATGAACGGCTACGGCCATCTCCAATGTATGAACGGCTAAGGCCATCTCCAATGTATGAACGGCTACGGCCATCTCCAATGTATGAACGGCTAAGGCCATCTCCAATGTATGAACGGCCATGGCCATCTCCAATGTATGAACGGCTAAGGCCATCTCTAATGTATGAACGACTAAGGCCATCTCCAATGTATGAATGGCTACGATCATCTCCAATGTATGAACGACTACGACAAACGAAGTAACTCGACGACAGTCGAAGTCACGTATATGGCCAAGGCCATCTCCAACGTGTAAATGGCTAAGGCCACCATCGTCAATAAGTCGGCCCATCTCGACTACGACAAATGAAGTAACTCGACGACAGTCGAAGTCACATACATGGCTAAGGCCATCTCCAACGTGTAAATGGCTAAGGCCACCGTCGTCAATAAGTTGACCCAGCTTGACTACGACAAACGAAGTAACTCGACAACAGTCGAAGTCACGTACATGTCCAAGGCCATATCTAACGTGTAAATGGCTAAGGCCACCGTCGTCAATAAGTCACCCAGCTCGACTATGACAAACGAAGTAACTCAATGACAGTCGAAGTCACGTATATGGCCAAGGCCATCTCCAACGTATAAATGGCTAAGGACACCGTCGTCAATAAGTCGACCCAGCTCGACTACGACAAACGAAGTAACTCGACGACAGTCGAAGTCACGTACATGGCCAAGGCCATCTCCAACGTATAAATGGCTAAGGCCACCGTCTTCAATAAGTCGACCCATCTCGACTACGATAAACGAAGTAACTCGACGACAGTCGAAGTCACGTACATGGCCAAGTCCATCTCCAACGTGTAAATGGCTAAGGCCACCGTCATCAATAAGTCGACTCAGCTCGACTACGACAAACAAAGTAACTCGACGACAGTTGAAGTCACGTACATGGCCAAGGCCATCTCCAACGTGTAAATGGCTAAGGCCATTGTCGTCAATAAGTCGACCCAGCTCGACTATGACAAATGAAGTAACTCGACGATAGTCGAAGTCACGTACATGGCCAAGGCCATCTCCAACGTGTAAATGGCTAAGGCCACCATTGTCAATAAGTCGACCCAGCTCGACTACGACAAACGAAGTAACTCGACGACAGTCAAAGTTACATACATAGCTAAAGCCATCGACAATATTAGCCGTCGTCAACGGTCGCCTACCCTGTTCGATTACAGCACGAGGCACGTAAGTAATAGATAAAGCAATGCCACTATTAATTAGAGCTGCTTCCTATCGGCGGATAACACAAGCAACGTTCGGGAAGCACACTAAAGAACCTTAGAAACAAGCAAGCATCCACTCTGCAGAGACGAGATACCAAAAATAAAAGATACAAAAAGAAGAGAGTAACAACAAAAGTATAACTTCCATTATCATAAAAAAATACATGTAAAACAGGACCCATTTACATCTCCAAAAAAAAGCAAAACAAAGCAAAACAAAGTGAGTACAAGTCCTATGGTGCTCCGCTATCCCGTTCACCACCCCCTGCCGGTCCGTCGTTCCGTTCGCCGCCCCCGCCCTAATAAGTTGCTGAGATCCAGGACCCGGAGCCTAGACGGTTAACGTATTCGGAAGCATAGCCCGCCCGGTCTGGGGAATTGGAACTATACCCGCAATCTTCACGGGCGACTTGAGCAATATGCCACTGATCCTGAACCTCCGCCTCAGTAGCTCGGCCAGCAGCTAAGAATTCCTCAAACACGACAAGCTTAGATTCGGCGTATACCCACATCTCCCGCGCCTCACCATGCACACCCTCATCGGGCCTGGACGCAATAGTCAGCTTAAGTGCTTCAACTTCAGCCGCCTTGGCATTAAGCTCGGTGGTCAGCACAACGACCTTGGCTCGCAAGTCAGCGGCTTTCGCCGCTAACCCACGACCAACCTCCAATTCATCTTCCTTTGACTGGAGGAGAGTCTCCAGTTCAATATTTCGAGCCAAAGCGGCCATCAGCTAGTCATCAACTTGCTCCAGCTGAACTACCCTTCCCTTCAGCTGGGCCTCCGACAACTCCAAGCCCTCACGAAAAACCCGAAATTGCGGGTCCTATTTGAGTAGGTCTGCCAGCGCTTGATGCTTGGCACGGCATCGCCGATACTTCTTTACCACCTCATTAAAGGCGGCGGCCTTACTTTGCGCTCGCCGACCCCTCTCTATCTCCAAAATGAGAGTCTAAAGAAGAGGAAAAGGAGAAAAGGCAAGTTAGTATGCACCAAAGCTCACTTCACGATACATGAAGAAAATCAAAATATACCTGCAAGGCCGCGCCAGCAACCCTCCGAGATAAATCCCCATCGCTAACACCTTTTAACATCTCGCGCTCAGCGGCCGCACATAGCAGGGTAATATCCGTTGTGGCCTGCTCATTGTGTTACAATAAGTTATACCCGCCTGGAATCAGAATTCGGTGGTTAGATCCACCCGCCGTCATCCCCACGCGGGCTGGACCTCTCGTTAGTGCATCTGCATCCGCGGGGGTGACCTCGGGGTCCATCCTCTCACCATCACCCGCTTCTTCGGCGACAGCCAACGAGCCACCCTCCGGAACATATGCTGGAGTGGCGTCAGGAACTGCCCTTTCTTCGGAAGCCGACCTCCCAGAACAGATGGCATCGACCATAAAAACTGGCCTTGACTCCCGACGGGGCTCACTCGCCCCCTCATCTCCTGTGACTATACCCCTGCCAGTCATCAACCGGCGCCTTTTCCTTTCCGACAGCCCCTCTCCCTCGGAAGTCTCCTACACAGGCCGTGGGGATGGCAGTGAAGGAGTTGCTTCACTTGTGGACGTAGCCATGGGTGCAACGTCAAGTTGAGGAACCTTCGGAACGCCGTCACTGGGTGAGCCACAAGGTATCTATTCGTCTTCAGAGTCGGTCCTCGTCCCAGGCGAGGTAACGATGCTCTTCTTCTTCTTCTTGGGGGCGCTCCGACCTGCCAACACAAATAAGTTAGATAATGAAACCTAAGGAAGCCCCCAAGCCTTAATTAAAGAGTTACTTGGCGGGCCGTATCGTTCAAGAAACGCGGCCCAGGTGCGGCATTCCTCCGCATACGGAATCAGTCCCTCCAACCACGACCTAATATTTTCAATGAACAGAGGTGGAGAAGCCCTCGCTGCAAAAGGGGGGGTAAGCGAAAGTAATCACAATGGTCGTATGGTTAAAATCGCAACAGTCCCGAAAAATTCTACAAGTAAAAATACTTACGTTCTGGATTCCATCTTTCCAGGAACCCTTCGGGATTCGACACCAGGTGCTCCATCCTGATGTAGAAGAATTTACGCCAAAAGCGGCGGTTAGTCTGTTCATAGGCTTTAACGACTAAGCCCCTTGTGCCACGACTTTTCAAATGTAGCATGGTACTTCTCAGGTAATCGGGGCTGAATAACTGTAAGAGGTGGTGGACCGAGATGCCGCACTCAGCCCTGGCCGTGTAGGTGGTCATAATACGGCACACCTTCAAAGTGTAGGGAGTGAGCTGAGCCGGGCACACGTTGTAAAAACGACAAAGCTCCTCCATCAGGGGGTAAATTGGGAGACTATAACCGATCAAGAATGGGTACTCATAGAATGTGTCGTACCTACGCCGATGCACATTGGCATAATCCGTCCCGGCCGGCACCATCTCCACGTGGCCCGGAATATGGTACGTCTCTCGAAGTTCATCCAAGTTGGATTGTAATAACTCGTTGTGCTCCCAGGGAAGGGCTGGGCTCCTCATTGGAAAATCCCTACGAACATGTATCTCCTTCGGAAGGATGTTGTCTATACTAAGAGGAATAAGGGCCTTCTCTGCCTTTTCCCCTTCACCACCGGAAGATGGCGGAACCCTAGATGGGGCATTACCCTTGGCCTTTTTACTACTTTGTCCGTGTTTTGTTATGATATTTTCTATGAGAAATAAAGCTCTAACAATAAGAAGTGTGGTTTCAAAAGAAATGGAAGGGCCTCGTACGAGATAGCAGTCACTAGAGAGAAAGATGAAATAGGAAGCAGAAAAAGTTCAAAGGTTCAAAAGATAAAATAAATTGAACCTTCCTCCTATTTATAGGGTTAGGATGCACGGAAATCAAAGAGGCGTGATTCAAAATGGGCGCGAGAAACCAAAACATCACGTCAGCCCCTGAACCGCCTCGGGAGCAAGTATAATTATGATGCATGCGGGCAATGACGTTATTTCAAAAAGGGGGCCACGCGTCGACGGCTTAACGATGCCAAATATATCCCCTCACTCACGTCATCACCCCCATAGTAAGGTTAAAATTTTCTAAAGACGAGGTCTGCATTTCCGCCCATTGAAGACGTCTACTGGATACGCCTCCAACGAGCGGAGGAACTAACTGTATGGGGTCAAATTTGGCCCTATATGTCTCTACATCGAAGGTTACGGCCAGTACATATGCGTCTCTGCGCCGAAGGGTACGACTCGGACTCAAGGACGAATGCAACGTTAATCAGAACTCGGCGACCTCGCTAGAAGGACGTCGAGCACTTTTTGTATTTTTTAATTATTATTCCAAGGAAGTCCTTTCCCTATATAAAGGGGATCTTCCCATTGTAATAGGGCATCAGTGTTATTCTGGAATAATACAACTCTCTCACTTTCTCCTACTCTCTCTCTATCTCTATCTCCAACAAACATCGTCTCTTGAGTTCATAATATCATCGTACAATATTAGATCTATAACAACAATATCATTCTTACATCTCTGAGCCTATTATATTTGGTTACGATTTACCCTTTCATATTTTTTGATTATT
Source organism: Nicotiana glauca (assembly GCA_026770625.1). Taxonomy (NCBI): domain Eukaryota; kingdom Viridiplantae; phylum Streptophyta; class Magnoliopsida; order Solanales; family Solanaceae; genus Nicotiana; species Nicotiana glauca. The sequence goes on from MU768192.1 coordinate 16,113, forward strand.
TTCTAGCTTACAAAGTACATCCTTAACTTTTGAGCCAAACAACTACCAATATATATATATATATATATATATATATATATGTGTGTGTGTGTGTGTGTGTGTGTAAATAATATATTTAATTAAAAACTATATTGTGTATGATAGATTAACATCGCTTAAAAATAATATAAAATAAACATTAATTAGGAACAAAAAATAATTCAATAGAATATCTAGTTCTCATACGCATACCCTCATGCAAGTTCAGATGTGATTAGTTCACACGTTGCTTATGACACGAGGTACAATCTTTTTGCCTGTCTTAGTCATAACTAATTAATATAATTACCATATTTTTATACTAGTGGAAGTAATATGTATTGATGAATTAATTGAGGTGTAGACGAAACAAATCTTGACATACACGCAATATGTACTAAATATTCAAATTGTGATGTGAGTTAAAAATGTCTAGAGAAAATTATATCAATGTGTGGTCAAATTTTCCTTTGGAGTAGTTCGATGGGTAATTTAGATAGCCTTAAATACCGAAGAAGATTAGGTAAGTGATTCTAAACAAAGCCTTGGGCGTATTCAATTTCATCAACCTAATTCGAATGACATATCCGTGAAGCAGTGAAACAAAAGTATCTACGAGAGGATTGTACACCTATAAGGTAGTGTACTAGTGTTTACAATTAAAACGGAAAATGCCAAATATATCTATCTACTATCAATAATTATTTAAATTTATCTCTACTATATGTTTTATTTATATATATCATGTCGTTGGGCAACGTTCCAAAATTACCCCTCTTTTAACGGATATGACACATTGCAGCCTCTAATAAAATTACCTTCAAAAAACTATATAAAAAACGGAAAATACCAAAATTATCCCTATCGTTTGATAAATGGTTTATAAATACCCTCTGTAAATTTATCCGTTCAAAAAAATACACGAAGTTAATTCTATTAATAAAAATACCCCCGCGACTAACGGCAAAACTGATGGAGTGTATTTTTTTGAACGGATAGATGGACGGAGGGAATTTATAAATCATTTAGCAAACAATAGAGATTATTGACCAAGATTGCCATGTGGCCCAATTTGTTTTATCCGACCCTATTTATTTGACCCACCTAAGTATTTTCTTTCTTTTTCTTTGCTTTTTTTTTCCTCTCTTTTTCCTTATCACCCAGCACACTCACTCTCATCTCACAAAGAATTTTTAGCGTTTCTTTGTTGAAATAAATCTTTCTTTGTGTTTGAAAATATGGCTTTGGCTTTCCCTTTATCTACAATTCATAGCTCTTTGTCCTCCTCTTCTTCTTCTTATGAACATCCCAAAGGTAACCCTTTAATTTTTTTATTTATCTTTTATAGATTCAATCTTTATTCTAGAATGTGATAATTTCAAGCTTTTTAGCACCTTGGTTTCAATTTTCTTGTGTGCTTGTATCAGTTATATGTAGTTATTTTTTCTCTGTTATTTCGTGGCTCTTTTGTCTTCTTATGAACAATCCAAAGATTTTCATTACTTGCCCTTTTCAAAGTTTCAATATTTCTCCTATATTTGATTGATATATTTGGAAAATTTTAGCATTTGGGCTCAATTTTTTTTGTTTTAGATTTTTGGTTTGTTTTGATTCTTGTATTCTTACTTAACAACCCAAATGTATCTGTTGATTTTCCATTTAAGAGTTCCAATACTTATCTTGAGTTTGATTGGAGAAATTTCAGAATCTGGTTTAAATTTCGGGTTATTTAATTTTGGGTTTTATCTATTCTTTAATTAATTTGTTATTGTGTGTATGTAGTGTCCCAATTGGAGAAGAAGAAAGGGGGAGATCAGATGAGTGGGAATGTGTGATAGATACTACCCATTTTTGTAAATGGGTCAGATAAGGTAAATGAGTTGAAATAATATCCATTTTTTTTCCAGTCGAAGATTGCCACGTGGCCCAATTAAAAATCCCTATCGTTTGCTAAATGGTTTATAAATACCCTCCGTCTATCTATCCGTTCAAAAAAATACACTCCATCAGTTATGTCGTTAATCGCGGGGATATTTTTATTAATAGAATTAACTTCATGTGTTTTTTTGAACGGATAGATGAACGGAGTGTATTATTTTGAACGGATAGATAGACGGAGGGTATTTATAAACCATTTATCAAACGATAGGGATAGTTTTTGCCCTTTTCCGTATAAAAAAAAACCCATAGTAGCCTAAAACCCATGACCCTCTCGTCCCATTTTTCCTCTATAATTTTACTCAAAAGGTCCAAATGCCTCCCTCACTAAATTTGGAGTAGTGTAACAGGGCAACAAACAAACTAAACCTTCCTTGCTAGCGGAGTTATGGTGGTGTACTCAAAAATGGTAATGACCTGCCGATGATTTTACTCCGGCCAAATCAGTCAACGAGCGAGAAGGTACAACAAATAAAATAAAATCAAAAATAAGAAAAGAAAAAGGAAATTGGTAACAACTTTTTATTTATATATATATACCGTGTCGTCGGGCAAAGTTCTAAATGTACCCCCCTTTTAGCGATATGACACACTACAGCTCTACTAAAATTACATGAAAAAAACCTTTAAAAAAAACCAAAGCGGCCTAAAACCCATGGCCCTCTTGCACCGTTTTCCCTATTTATTTTTACTCAAATGGTCCAGATATACCCTTCTTCACTAAATTTGGGGTAGCGTAACAGGGCAACGAACAAACTCAACCCTCCTCGCTACCGGAGTTACAATGGTATACTAAAAAATGGTAATGACCTGTCGATGATTAACTCCGGTCAAATCAGTCAATGAGCGAGAAGGTAAAGCAAATAAAATAAAATCATAAGTAAGAAAAAATTGTAGTGACGCCATTTCTAACAAGTTTCTAGCATTGCGATTAAATTACGATAGGCTAAATGTAGACAACCTGAGCGATACTTAAGTAGCCGAACTCCGGATAACTCACCGGAAGTGTAAGAAATCCTTCTGCAGCCAGATTTAGTAAGACCCATAAGATGCTGGTGTGAATGGTTACTATTGGTGCTCATGATCACTTTGGTGCTAGACAATGATGAACTCCGGCTATAACAACAACAAACAACATTAACATATTTAGTATGATTTCACAACTGGGGTTTGGGAAGGGTGAGGTGTACGCAGACCTTGCGACTGACTTGAGTGCAGTGAAAGGATGTTTCGAATAGACTGTCGGCTAAGGAAAAACGGTTTTCAAGATTGGTCTGAAAAATACAAAAGTAAAAAAGCTAAGATGAAAATATTGAGGAAAGGAAAAATATTGACAACAAAAATAGCAGGATAGCTAAAGATGAAATAATAATAAAATTAAAACATACGGTAGTAATAATAATAATAATAATAATAATAATAATAATAATATTATTAGAAGATGGATCATATAAAGTGCTCTACAGTAGAACTATGCTCTCTCATATAGAGAAAACTCACTCCACTACCTAACATTCTACTTTAATCCTCGACCTACATGTGCTCATAGCTAGAGTCATGTTCTTGATAAGCTAAAGATGTGTCATGTCCTTTCTAATTACCTCACAATTCTTTCTTGATCTATCTCTACCTCTCCTTAGACCTATCATTGTCGGCATCCCGCACCTCTTTACTAGAGCATTTGGGCTCCTCCTCTTCACATTCCCAAACCATCTCATCCTTGCCTTTCTTGTCTTGTCCACCGCATAGGTCACTTCCACCTTGTCCTGTATTTCTTCGTTCCTAATCTTATCTCTCATAGTATGTCCAAAAATCCATCTAAAATCCAAATTAGTTCTCGAAAACAAACGCATTCTTCCTCATCCTCATCTCTACTACCCTCTCCCTTTTACATTGTGACGTACTAGCTTGATAGCCCTATAGTTGTTACGATTTGAATATCACTCTTATTCTTGTACAACGGGATCCTTGTACTTTATCTTCATTCTTCTGGCATTTAGTCATCCTAAAAATGACATTAAACAGCTCAGTTAGCCACTCCATACCAACTTTGCCACGCTCTTTTAAAATTTCGCAAGAATCTTGGCTGGCCCGATCACTCTTCCTCTTCTCATCTTATGAATTGCCCCTTTAACCTCCTCAAATTTTATACACCTATAATACCCAAAATCTCGACGGATCTTGGAGTTCCCTAAATCACCTAGCACAATCACCCAACTCCGGCTAAGGCGACAAAAAAGGGTCATTCTTTTGTTAGATTTGGGTTTGCTTGGCTCTTTATTGAGGTCACTGGTGGGGTTTTGTGGTGTTTCGATGGTGCTCAGGTTGAGTTCACCAATAGTACTTTTAGCGCTAGCGATTTTGAAAGTGGAAGACACAAAGGAGGAGAGACAACAATGTACGGAGAAGAGTAGGCTCTACTGGCGGCAATAGTGATATAGAGAGAGAATGCACAAGAGCAAGAGAGTCGACTATGTCTTATGAGGACAACGGGTCATCAGTTTTAGGCTGATTTGAGTTTTTATTTTATATACTAGTAGACGGCTATGTGTTATATCCATTATAATAAGGATACATTTAGAATTTTGCTCGGCAAATAAACGAAAAGTATAGTGAGAGCAAATTTAGATAATATTTAGTTGGAAAAACTATATGGTTTAGAAAAACTCTACATCATATTCAACTAAATAAATATAATTTAAAAAATATCATATGTAGCTAAATTTTCTATGTTATACCAAAATATAACTACAAGCTTATTATAAGTTATTTAGGGTATTACTCTGCTCCTCCCCAACCGCTTCTTCTTCTTCTTCTTCTGACCTATTTTTTGATATTTTCGAGTCCCAGATATGGCGATTGCCATTGATAATAGGTGAATTTGACTATAATCACGCCTTAAATAATCACATTTTTATGTTGTTTTGATGATATATATGATGACAAAATGCTCTTATTAGTGTTTTTCATGAATTGTAAATACTAAATGGTTAAGGAATGCTAAGGAGCAATTTTGGAGTCAAAAGTGAAAGAAAAAGGCCATATTTGCAAAATTACATGGAAGTCACGCCTGAACAGCCCTGAAGAATCAGAAACACTGTTCTACCGCAGTTCCACAGCGACCGCGGTAGAACCGCGGTGGACGAGGGCCGCTGAAGTTTAGAGATTCAGAAGGATGTTTGGCCGCGGTTCCACCGCGACTGCGGTAGAACCGCGGCAGGCACCGTAAAGTTGAGGGACTGAAGTGTAAA
>MU768199.1:0-20160 GCA_026770625.1 Nicotiana glauca
TAAATTCGGTGACTTGAGACACCATTATATTCTCAAGTGGCGACTCTGAAATTTTTAAATAACTAATCCCGTTCCATCACTGTCCCAGAATAAGGTCACGTCCTCTATGATTTTGTTGTCTGGCTGAATTTCCAATAGAGAGGTTAAGTTTCCCAAATACTTGCGGACAAGAGTCCGGTCACTGGAATGAAGGTCCTCCCACCGTCTTATCAACTTCGGGTGAATACTGGTTACCATGCCGAATCTGGGGATTTCGTGCCTCATTTTCTGCAAAACAAAGCGTTAGTCCCTTACTCCCGCCGGACTCGACTATTTAAATCAACAATTGGCATAAACAATATTTAGTTCTCCAAATAAATACATAGAGTATGGTGTTGTCCGTTTGGGTCCCAGGGGAACCCAATATACTTTGGATAAGGCTATCTTAAACAGTCATTATGTGGATAGCATAACTAACTCGACTAGGTTTGACAGTGATGCATGTACATTTAAATAGAATAAGGTTTCTATGGGGTGCTATACCGGTGCCCTTGAGAGGACAACTCAGGAGGGAAAGGCATGGAACCGTCGACTGCACCGCTGATCGACTAGTTTTACCGCAAATACGCCTTTGCCAAAATTTAGGGGGTAATAATATTGGAGAGCACAACAACTCATCAAGCGTTGCTATGGTATTTATTTGGCACGAGTGGAATATGATGTTGAAGATGCAATTACAAGAATGAAACAAATTGCCACGTATTTTCACGTTCATAATGATTACAATAATTACTCAAAATTACAACGGTATTGAAGGAAAACAGTAAATGAAAGTGTTAAAGAAAAAAAAAACAAAAAGACAAGTCAGTTTCGAATAAAGGCATTAAACAAAGCAATAAAGAAAACAGTAAAGTCACATATAACATGCAGTGGTAGAAGCCTAAAGAATCCCCAGCAGAGTCGCCATGCTGTCGATGCCCCCTTTTTCTCGCGAAATCGGGTTTACGACATTTGGGAAGACAACTCTATTCCCGTTTGGGAATAGGGTTTTTGGAATTGAAGAGTCGCCACCTAATGATTAAGTGCATTAGGACACCAAAAGTTTTGAAATTGAAAACCAGAGTTCAGGTAAGGGCTAGAAATTATCTCGAGGGCAAGGTGTTAGGCAACCCTCAAGATCCACTAGTGTGGTTCCCAACCATGCTATGTTGTGACTTTAATGTAAACAAGTATACAAATAAATTTACACATAAGGGTTGCAAATAGGTATGTGGCAAGCATGTTGGAATATATAATTTGTTTAAGGGAGGATCTAAATGCAGAAAATTATTCAGGCCATTGAGTAAGTAAAAGGGAATTTAGAAGGGATAATGCAATAAAATTAAGAGGAGTTTTAAGTAGTAGAAAAGACAAAATTTATTGGTATTAAACTAAGTTATATAAAGGAAAGGGGAACCTAGGTTTATAAAGCGCATGGATCATCCACACAACACCGGTAACCAATTATACGCATAGTGTTATCGTGTGGTCATCATCGCCGTGTCTACCCTTCCCACACCATAAAGGTTATTTAAACGTGTGGATTGGTCACGAATGCTTAGTGCGTGCTATTACCCATCTTGTCCTATAAGTCCTAGAGGGTATTTAGGACCACTATTCCTACAAGGTAAGGTCTAGGCTGAACCCTCAGGTTTAAAGGACAAAATACTAGGTGACATTCATAACAAGTAGGACTTCACATAAAGGGGAACATACAAAGGCAAATAAGAGGCTCACAGATCCTTCACAAGTAAACCTGTAATTAGCACGTCTCAAGCACATTTAAGGTCTTAAAAGAACTCGAGTTTAAAGATCAGTTTTAGCATAAGGTTTAATCACAACTGAGTGATCTGAAGAGCGTTTGACATGCAGAAATACAACTAAGAAAACAGTTGAGTAAGTAAAGGTAAGGGAACTGTTAAAACATGGTTTGAAAAAGAAGACTTGAGAATATAGTAGTTCAGTTAGACAAAATAACATGATCCTGGGCCAGTAATTTAAAAAGTTTAATAGAACAAGAATAAAAAAATTAGTGAGTCTATAAATACGAAACGGGTTTCCAGGTAAAGAGATTTTTAGTAAAATAGTGACCTATATAGAGTCAAAACAGGAATGAGAGTGGCAGAATTTAAATAAAAGATGATTAGTCTTAAACTGATAAGAACATGGTTAATCGATTCTTATTAGGGCCTAAAGCTTGCCTAGGCGACGTATAGGTGTCACGACCCGGATTTCTCACCATCGGGAGTCGTGATGGCACCTACTAGTAGGAGTTAGGCAAGCCAACTCTTACTTATCTTTTTATTATTAAAAGTATTCTTTTAACATTTTAATAGAAATAATATAAATACAGCGGAATAAATTAAATGAGAGGAAGACTTAAGTTAATAAAACTGAATGAAATACGGGTATTTGACATGAACCTCTACCCAAGAACTGGTGTCACAATACACACGAACTTCTAAGACTACTAAATACAACCGTCTAAAAGATAATATAAACTGTTTGTCTCGAATACAATGACATAACAGACTGAATGTAAAGATAGAGGAGATGCCGGGCCTGCGGACGCCTGCAAGGCTACCTCAATGTCTCGTTGGTCTGAATGCTAATTTCCACGATACTGCTCCTGTTGTCCAAAACCTGTATATGTGCAAAAGAGCACATAATGTAGTATTAGCACAACCGACCCCATATGCTGGTAAGTGCCTAGCCTACCCCGGCGAAGTAGTGACGAGGCTAGAACCAGACACTCACATAAGCCTGTGCAGTTTAGAATATATATACATGTACATCAAGGAAATACAGGAAATAAACAGTCCATAAAGAAAGAGAAAAACATACGGTGGGGAGACAACAAATACAAATTTAAAGACAGAGGCAGCCAACAACAACTAACACCCGAAATAAACATATTGGCACCAACAATTGTTGCGGCGCGCAACCCGATCCTAACATATAGCAACACTGTTACGGTGTGCAACCCGATCCTATCATATATTATTTATAATTTAACATTGTTGTAGCGTGAAACCCGATCCATATCATTTATCATTTATCATGTCGCGGCGTGCAACCCGATCTATATCATTTATCATTTATCATGCCGCGGCGTGCAACCTGATCCATATCATTTATCATCTGTTGTGGCATGCAACCCGATCCATATCATTTATTATCTGTTTCGGCATGCAACCCGATCCATATCATTTATCATTTGTGGTAGGCTTAGCACTCGCTCCCATTTCAATATCATTTGTGGTAGGCATACCACTCGCTCCCATTTCAATATCATTTGTGGTAGGTGTACCACTCGCTCCCATTTCAATATCATTTGTGGTAGGCGTACCACCCGCTCCCATTTTATTAAGTCAACAGTTCTTTCAAATATAATTTACTCTAAGAAACACAACAATTAATACTAATTCAAAAGACAACAAGTACACAAAAATTATGATACACTGAGGAAAACAAATAATGACAACTAGCAATTAATTCACATAAACATGTACCAATTATGGCATAAATTCAATAATAACAAGTAACACCGTAAAGGGAAATGTCACATAAAGAATCACAGTAATAGTAGAATAAGACAATTAATGCGCCTGAACTAATAACAATAAGAAATCATTACAAACGGCAATAAGTGAACGGCATCACCCTTCGTGCTTTTACACTTTTCCTCACCCAAACAACAATTTCAAATAAGGGCAAGGGAATAAACAAAACGATAATAGAAATCCCAGCAAGGGAACACAATTAAACCCCGACAAGGGTACAACAATTAAGCAATAAAATTCCCGGCAAAGGAGATACCAACAATTTAACAAAATATCTCAGCAAGGGAATTATTTAATACTTCTTTCTCTTTCTTTCATTTCTTACTTGTAATTCATTTTACCACTTGAGACAATGCTTCAAAGGGTTCAATCATCTCATATGCTTTCACAATTTTAATAGAAATCATCATTCAAACATGGAAGATATAGCAAAATCCAAATATTCGTAATGTAAAGACTCACGGTCATTCTAGACACCAATGTATAGATACTCGTCACCATGCCTATACATCGTACTCGACAATTAGCAAGTAACAAATATGACTCAAATCCTATTCCCTCAAGCTAGGGTAGATCAAACACTTACCTCGCTTTGCCACCAATTCAAAATTTCTACAAGCCTTCGCCTTACGAATTCGTCCAAAGCTTCAAATCTAGTTATAAACAATTCGATTCAGTCAATAAAAATTATAGGAATTAATTCCATATGAAATTCTACATTTTCCATTAAAAATCCAAAATTGCACTAAAAATTCGCTCGTGGGGCCCACATCTCGGAATTTGTCAAAAATTATGAAATATGAAACCTCATCCAACCACGAGTCTAACCATACCATAATTACTAAATTTCGATAATATTTCGACCCTCAAATCCTCAAATCTATCCGAGAGAGTTTTCAAACTCTTCCAACTAAATTCATAGATTTAATACCAAAACTAGTAATAGATTTGGGTAATCTAACCAAAATTAAGTTAAGAACACTTAACCCGTTGTTTTCTCTAAAAATCTCCCGAAAATCGCCTCTTCCCGAGTTCTAACTTGACAAAAATGGAAAATAGGACAAAGTCCCATTTTCAGAAATAACATTCTGTCCAGAATTCGGGGTTACTTTTTACGCGTTTTCACTGTTCACGGGGGACTGTTCATGGTACTATTCGGGGGACTGTTCATGGACTATTTATGGTACTGTTCATGGGTACTGTTCACGGGTACTGTTTTTTCAATTTTTTGAAATTTTCCTAAGTCCGAAATCACTCCGAGACACCTCGGAAACACTCCCGAGCCCTCGGGGCTCCTACGCAAACACATACACTAACTCAACAACATCCTATGAACTTAACCGTACGATCAAATCACCAAAATAACATAGAAAACAATGAATTAAGCCTTAAAAATCCAAGATTTCTTCCAATTTTCATAAAACTACAAAATTTCCATTTTAAGCCCGAAACACGTCAAACGATGTCCGTTTTCAACCAAACTTTACAGGAAGTGCTTAAACTACATATAAGACCTGTACCGGGGGCCGAAACCAAAATACGGGCCCGATACCATCACTTTTTAATCAAATTTTATTTTTATTTTTCTTAAATATTTTCAGAAAATAATTTTATAAAAAAATTCTTTATTCGGGCTTGGGACCTCAGAATTCGATTCCGGGCATACGCCCAAGTCTCATATTTTCCTACGGACCTTTCGGGATCGTCAAATCATGGGTCCGGGTCCAATTACCCAAAAATATTGACCAAAGTCAAATTTATTCATTTTAATATCAAAACTTAGCAAATTTTCATAGAATTTCATATTTGAGCTTCCAGCTATGCGTACGGACAGCGTACGTAAATCGAGGCGACTATAAATGAGGTTTTCAAGGCCTTGGAAGCTTGGAATGGATAAGAAAATAGTGATGACCATTCTCCACCTCTAAAACAATCGTTCATCCTCGAATGGACAGAAGAAGGAAGTACCTGAGTCGGGGAATAGATGGGGATAACGGCTCCGCATATCGGACTCAGACTCCCAGGTCGAAGCCTGAGGAGGCTGACCTCTCCACTGAACACGAACAGATGGAAAACTCTTGGATCTGAATTGACGAACCTGCCGGTCTAAAATAGCCACCGGCTCCTCCTTGTAAGACAAGTCCTTGTCTAACTGGACAGTGCTGTAATCTAACACATGGGCTGGATCGCCATGATATTTCCGAAGCATGGATACATGAAAAAAAACTAGATGTACGGCTGATAAGCTAGGCGGCAATGCAAGTCTATAAGACACCTCTCCCACTCGATCAAGAATCTCAAACGGATCAATGAACCTAGGGCTAAGCTTTCCCTTCTTCCCAAATCTCATCACGTCCTTCATAGGCGACACTCGGAGCAACACACGCTCACCAACCATGAAAGCTACATCTCGAACCTTACGACCTGCATAGCTCTTTTGCATGGACTGAGCTGAACGAAGCCTTTCCCGAATAATCTTGACCTTATCCAAGGCCTCCTGAACCAAATCTGTACCCAACAACCGAGCCTCTCCCGGCTCAAACCATCCAATCGGAGATCGACACCGCCTATCATGTAAAGCCTTATAAGGAGCCATCTGGATGCTCGACTGGTAGTTGTTGTTGTAGGCAAACTCCGCTAAAGGCAAGAACTGATCCCACGAACCTTCAAAGTCAATAACACAACCTCGGAGCATAGCCTCCAAAATCTGAATAGTCTGTTCTGACTGCCTGTCCGTCTGAGGATGAAATGTTGTGCTTAACTGTACCTGGGTGCCTAATTCTCGCTGAACTACTTTCTAGAAACGCGAGGTAAACTGCGTACCTCAGTCCAAAATGATAGATACCGGCACCCCGTGAAGGCGAACAATCTCCTGGATATAAATCTTAGCTAACCTCTCAGATGAATAGGAGACTGCCTCAGGAATGGAATGCGCTGACTTGGTCAGCCTATCAACAATGGCCCAAACAACATCAAACTTCTTTCGAGTCAATGGGAGTCCATTAACGAAGTCTATAGCAATCTTCTCCCACTTCCACTCAGGAAATTCAATCCTCTGAAATAAACCACCAGGCCTCTGATTCTCATTTTTAACCTATTCACAGTTCAAACACCGCGCCACGTATGCCACAATATCCTTCTTTACTCTATGCCACCAATAATGCTGCCGCAAATCCTGATACCTCTTCGCGGTACCTGGATGAATAGAATACCGGGAAATATGGGCCTCTTCTAGAATCAACTCTCGAAGCCCATCCATATTAGGTGCACAAATTTTCCCTTGCAACTCTCAATATCCCAATTTTTTTTCTAACTCCCAACTTCTTCAGAAATTTTAGCAGAGTCTCCCCTGTAACTGGGCCTATCCACCTGTCAGAGTAACACCGAAACAACTCCTAACAATATTTCCACAACCCGACAAAACACCATAAAGTATATATCAATAACACTAACTTCTGCATTACAAGCAAGGCATTATCCCAATGATATCTTGACATAAAACGCTTCATAGGTATGACCATAACCACATCTCGTAGTCTAAAACTCAATAATTACGGTTTAAATACTTCTCATTACATAAATATGCGAGGATCTCATCCTTAGTGCTGAGTCACCGGTATTATGCATGGCGTTCCAACCGAAATATTTCATTTCTCCTTATTTCAAATATCTTTCGTTTACCAATATCACAACATATAAGGATAGACTTATCCATCTCCATCGAATCTCTCAACAGGAGCATTCACATAAGCGGATCTCAGAATTACGAAGCTCGCTCATAAGTGGAGCATAATAGAAGGACTTGCCACAATACTCAGAACCGAATCAAATTAAGAAAATTGTCACTTCATAGCTATTCGAAACCGTACTAGTAACGACACAATCTAGTGTTGCGACCTCAGTCACTCAATAGAAAATATATCAACGGCTGGGTCTCCACCTCTAGGAGTCTCACCTCCACCTCTAACATCCTGACCCCTACCTCTGGCTGGCCGTGCAAGCTGAGTATTGACTGCAATGGGACACGTAGACTGAGTGCTTTCATAAATCATATTTCTCCAAGACTAGGACAATTTTTTTCCCATGATATGCCTAGTACTACCACATTCATAACAATTCCTTTGAGGGCTCAGCTAACTTATTGAACTTGATGATATATTCGGACACTGTCATGGTGACCTGGCGACTGGCAAAACCGTTCAGATCACATATACCACATATTGCAGAGAACCCGGGAGATAAACTCCTTCAAAACATTTCTTAAAATAGAGCTGAGTAGGTGATGTTGCATTGGCCAGTCTTCCCTCTTCGTAGGCTTGCCACAAACACCGACGGCCAATTTCCTCTTTTGCTATGCTGGCTTAACACTGCTGAGCTACTCCATTTATTCATATACTCTTCATTATTCTTTGAGGGTGATTCTTACCCCTATTTATGCACAACGATCACAAAGGTAAAACTACATACAGATAAATCTTGGCACAAACCACATAGTCGAGAAAGTCGTCTACCATTGTATTTCCTCCAAAGCACCCCAAATCCGCAATTGTGAGTGCCACACTGAGTAGACCTTTTGTAAATTTAAAGTTGTTTCCCTAACTCCCTTGATACTGAAGTGTTGGATTATTAAGGAGGCAGACATACCATAAGTTTCAACCTTACCCCCTGCAAAGTACCAAGCCTTAAATATGTATAAATTATTGGGGAACCTTTCCGTACCATATATATACATTCCAAGCCAAAACTGACATAACACATGACCATACGATCCATTCACTGATAGTGGAATTCCCCATTTGACACTAAGTCAAAGGTCACAACATCTTATAATCCACAATATTTGTCCTTCACAACTCAAACAAATCAGCCAGACGTCAAGGTCCGTTGAACCCCTACATGATTCATTAGGTGATCTCTTGATACGTCTGTATCTTTCGTTGGAACCATAACTAGTCTGGTAAATACATTATATTTCCACTACCCCTACTTGTCATCCGAAGTATAGAAAACTCAAACCCCTCGCTTTTGACTATTCTCACATTCTGCAGTACCTCATAGCAGCGGTCAAGAAAATTCCGTGGGTCCTCAAAAGATGTACCACTGAAAGTGGTAGCGAAGAGTTTGGTGAAACCTATCCGATCTTCGCAAAACTTCTGAAGACGTAGTTGATCTATCACCGGTCTGTGGCGTTGTTCGGCTGAAGCAGCGGTATGTGACTTCGCCATTCGTGGAAAGACAGGAGTAGAAATTCAATTAGCTGTGAAAAACAGAACCGCACGACAAGAAGGAACACATGTGAAACTTTTTCCTAACTCTGTAGCCTCTGAGGGATAAATACAGACGTCTCTGTAGCGATCCCTCAGACTCTACTAAGCTTGTCCATGAGTTGTGAGACCTATGTAACCTAGTGCTCTGGTACTAACTTGTCACGACCCGGATTTCCCACCATCGGGAGTCGTGATGGCACCTACTAGTAGGAGCTAGGCAAGCCAACTCTTACTTATCTTTTCATTATCAAAAGTATTCTTTTAACATTTTAACAGAAATAATATAAATACAGCGGAATAAATTAAATGAGCGAAAGACTTAAGTTAATAAAACTGAATGAAATACGGGTATTTGACATGAACCTCTACCCAAGAACTGATGTCACAATACTCACGAACTTCTAAGATTACCAAAATCAACCGTCTGAAAGATAATATAAACTTTTTGTCTCGAATACAATGAGATAACAGATTGAATGTAAAGATAGAGGAGACGACGGGCCTGCGTACGCCTGCAAGGCCACCTCAATATCTCGTTGGTCTGAATGCTAATGACCGTGATACTGCTCCTGTTGTCCGAAACCTGTATCTGTGCAAAAGAGCACAGAGTGTAGTATCAGCACAACCGACCCTATATGCTGGTAAGTGCCTAGCCTAACCCGGCAAAGTAGTGACGAGGCTAGAACCAGACACTCACATAAGCCTGTGCAGTTTAGAATATATATACATGTACAACAAGGAAATACAGGAAATAAACAATCAATAAAGGAAGAGAAAAACATACGGTGGGGAGACAACAAATACAAATAGTAAATCTCAATTTAAAGACAGAGGCAGCCAACAACAACTAACACCCGAAATAAACATATTGGGACCAACAATTATTGCAGCGCGCAACCTGATCCTAACATATAGCAACACTGTTGCGGCGTGCAACCCGATCCTATCATATATCATTTATCATTTAACATTGTTGTGGCGTGCAACCCGATCCATATCATTTATAATTTATCATGCCGCGGTGTGCAACCCGATCCATATCATTTATCATTTATCATGCCACGGCGTGCAACCCGATCCATATCATTTATCATCTATTGCGGCGTGCAACCCGATCCATATCATTTATCATTTGTGGTAGGCGTACCACTCGCTCCCATTTCAATATCATTTGTGGTAGGCGTACCACTCGCTCCCATTTCAATATCATTTGTGGTAGGCGTACCACTCGTTCCCATTTCAATATCATTTGTGGTAGACGTACCACCCGCTTCCATTTCATTAAGTCGACAGTTCTTCCAAATATAATTTACTCTAACAAACACAACAATTAATACGAATTAAAAAGACAACAAGTACACAAAACATTATGATTCACTGAGGAAAATATATAATGACAACTAGCAATTAATTCACATAAACATGTACCAATTATAGCATAAATTCAATAATAACAAGTAACACCGTAAAGGGAAATGTCACGTAAAGAATCACAGTAATAGTAGAATAAGACAATTAATGCGCCTTAACTAATTACAATAAGAAATCATAACAAACGGCAATAAGTGAACGACATCACCCTTCGTGCTTTTACACTTTTCCTCACCCAAACAACAATTTCAAACAAGGGCAAGGGAATAAACAAAACGGTAATAGAAATCCCAGGAAGGGAACACAATTAAACCCGACAAGGGTACAACAATTAAGCAATAAAATTCCCGGCAAGGGAGATACCAACAATTTAACAAAATATCTCAGCAAGGGAATTATTTAATACTTCTTTATCATTCTTTCATTTCTTACTTGTATTTCATTTCTTACTTGTAATTCATTTTACCACTTGAGCCAATGCTCCAAAGGGTTCAATTATCTCATATACTTTCACAATTTTAATAGAAATCATCATTCAAACATGGAAGATATAGCAAAATCCAAATATTCGTAATGTAAAGACTCACGGTCATACTAGACACCAATGTATAGATACTCGTCACCATGCCTATACATCGTACTCGACAATTAGAAAGTAACAAATATGACTCAACTCCTATTCCCTCAAGCTAGGGTAGATCAAACACTTACCTCGCTTTGCTACCAATTCAAAATTTCTAGAAGCCTTCGCCTCGCGAATTCATCCGAAGCTTCAAATCTAGTTATAAACAATTCGATTCAGTCAATAAAAATTATATGAATTAATTCCATTTGAAATTCTACATTTTTCATTAAAAATTCAAAATTGCACTAAAAATTTGCTCGTGGGGCCTGCATATCGGAATTCATCAAAAATTACGAAATATAAAACCTCATCCAACCACGAGTCTAACCATACTAAAATTACTAAATTTCGATAACATTTCGACCCTCAAATCCTTAAATCTATCCGAGAGTGTTTTCAAAATCTTCCAACTAAATTCATAGATTTAATACCAAAACTAGTAATAGATTCGGGTAATCTAACCAAAATTAAGTTAAGAACACTTACCCTGTTGTTTTCTCTGAAAATCTCCCGGAATCGCCTCTTCCCGAGTTCCAACTTGACAAAAATGGAAGTCCCATTTTTAGAAATAACATTCTGTCCAGAATTCGGGGTTACTTTTCACGCGTTTTTATTGTTCACGGGGGACTATTCATGGTACTGTTCAAGGGTACTGTTGATGGGGGTACTATTCATGGGTACTATTCTTGGTAATGTTCATGGGTACTGTTTTTGCAATTTTCTGAAATTTTCCTAAGTCCGAAAATCACTCCGAGACACCTCCGAAACACTCTCGAGCCCTCGGGGCTCCTAACCAAACACATACAGTAACTCAACAACATCCTATGAACTTAACCGTGCGATCAAATTGCCAAAATAACGTAGAAAACAATGAATTAAGCCTTAAAATCCAAGATTTCTTCCAATTTTCATAAAACTACAAATTTTCCATTTTAAGCCCGAAACACGTCAAATGACGTCCGTTTTCAACCAAACTTTACAGGAAGTGCTTAAACCACATATAAGACCTATATCGGGGGCTGGAACCAAAATACGGGACCGATACCATCACTTTTTAATCAAATTTCATTTTTATTTTCCTTAAATATTTTCAGAAAACAATTTTATTCAAAAATTCTTTTCTCGGGCATGGGACCTCGAAATTCAATTCCGGGCATACACCCAAGTCCCATATTTTCCTACGGACCTTTTGGGACCGTCAAATCATGAGTCTGGGTCCGTTTACCCAAAATGTTGACCAAAGTCAAATCTATTTATTTTAATATCAAAACTTAGCAAATTTTCATAGAATTTCATATTTGAGCTTCAAGCTACACGTACGGACTGCGCACGCAAATCAAGTCAAGTATAAATGAGGGTTTTAAGGCTTCGAAATCTTGGAATGGATAAGAAAATAGTGATGACCCTTTGGGTCATCACAATAGGTTGCCTAATTACCCTAAAAGGGTGAGCATGCATATTAATCCCAGTTTTAAAGGACGCGGTTAATCAAACTTGCATTATTAGCTTAAACATACTGGTGAGGCGTTCAGTAAATTTAAACTTACACAAAAATATAAATCCTAAGTAACATGGCATCTAATGCACGTAAAAGTCCTAAAACATGGTATCTAAATGCCAATGAAAATGCAGCAGTAGTTTTAACAGTTATTTGTTGCGAATATGAAGTGAGTATGACAACAAACTGAAAGTAAAGTGTCTAAAACAGGATTACTACTATATGAGATGCATGTCCTATACATGATGTCTATTGCACAAATAGGTAAGTAAAACCCTATAAGCATGTTTTCTACCCATAACTTTGAACTAAGCATGCATAACCCCAACCCATTTTCACTATGGCCCCCAATCATTCGTTTACAAATTATTACAAACCATGATAGCTGAATTACATAATGAAAAATAAAATAAGAAGCTACCCTATAGGGAGCCTTCAACCAGGCCCAATCTTCCAACCTCACTTCTTTCGAGTTTCACAGCCTTGACCATGGTTTGGGTGCGACAAAGCTCCCTAAGGGCCCAATGGGGAGGTCCTTGGCCAATATCAGCACCCAAACATTACCAAAATGTTGAACAAGTGCAGTGTGGAATTACCAGCCTTGTGAATCAAAGTTCAATGGGTACACAAAGGTGCTCAAGGCAATGCTTACACGAAGGGGGTAGAACCTAAACTCTAGGAGTAGTGAGAGTGTGATGGAAATTTCTTTAAAGAGATTGAGTTGAAAAACAGTTTTAAAAATGATCCATGGAGAAATAGTTTTGAAAGAGAAAAACAATGGGACATTTTTGACAAACTTAGAACCAAAATACATCATATATTTCCAAGCAGTAAACACAAACAGGGAAAAGGGAAGTGGGGATAAATAGTTCACATGAAATAATACAATTACATCTAGCTACCAAAGGGAAGCAATTCAAAACTTAAACAGTCACAGGTTTCAACCAAAAGGGCTCATGATCACATGTTGAGAATGTACTGGGGCTAGGGAGTAGGGGAGAACATGCATGAAGCAGACCAGTAGGTGTGCTAGTTGCAATAAGAACAGCAGAACCATAAGTAAAACCATAGAAGAAACAAAATAAAGTGCAACATGTAAAAAAGAATATTGTTTTGGATGCTATAAATCAAATAGAGGGCATACTAGTCAAGGATGAGATATTGTAGAGCAGTAGTGTGCAGGGAAGTGAACAGTAGTATGCAAACCAAACTATCAACAATGTACAGAGCAGTAGAATAATGGAGCAGCCCCCAAAGATCACTCAGTCTTGGCTCTCAGCCGACTGAATAATCAGTAATCAACAAGAAAGTGGAAGGGTATGTGTAGAGAAACAAGAGAGAATACTGAGAGAGTTCAGAGCAATGAGCTTTGTGTGTTCGTATGTCTGTGTTCGTGATGTGCAATGTATCCGTATGTAATGCAAAAGAGAATGGGGTACTTATAGCTCTCAAATTAAGTGAAAAATAAGGTAATACATATAGACTGATTATAGTTATGGAAATAATACCAATTAGAATGAATTAAAGACTCGGACTTCCTTCAATTAAGGAGTCCTAGTTCAAACGGGTACAAATTGTGTCAAATAAGGAAAATTATTGTTTGCCAGATTGATATTTCCATAATAGGAGTAGTAAAACTTATACAGAATATTTCAAGTAAGGAAAATATAAGGACAGCATATTGTACGCACAAATTAATTCAAAGAATCACGGATGAAATTGAAAATTCACAGGGAATCCGTACTAAGTAAGGAGAGCACTTCACAAATAAGGAAGTGATTTAAAAATCAGTGTAAAACTTCTAAGGAAAACATATACAAATTCGGGGATTCGAAGAGATGCAAAAAATCAGTAGAACATTTGGTAAACGGTGAACAATTAAACCTATAGAACACAATAGGCATGAAAATCAGAGAACCCTATGCAAGAAATCACAGAATCAATAGAAGGATGGAACCCTAATAGTATAATTAAAACATGAAACTCAGAGAATAACCAGAGGATCACACCAACAAGCACATAACACAAACATAAACAAATAATACTCAAAAAAATCAGAAGATATAGTGATTTCGAAAGAGGTTCAGAAACCCTAGTTTTAAAAGAAAGACAAAAACGTTGAAAACTTGAACAATCGCAATGATCGAGTAGGGAGTAGTGTAAAACACAAAAGTACAAGTTGAAAATTGTTTAAAAAGCAAAATTTTAAGAAAAAAATTAGGATTTTGTAACAAACCAGTGAGAGGTAAGGAACCTGGTTGTGAAACTCGTTAATAATGATACTCGTAGCACCATCGAACCATAAACCATCGGAGAAAGGTCGGAGATAAGTCAGGAAGAACCTTCGATGACCATCTTGTATGGTGGAGGTTCCTGGAGTCTCAAAGGTAGAAGGAATCAACAAGACAAGGTTTCACGGTGGCTGGTGGTCTAGGGAAGTGAGGCTGGAGGTGGCCGGAGAGACGGTGGATTCATCGGAGATGAGGGAGAGAACCGGAAGGTTCTGGAGAGAAGGGAGAGCAAGAGTCAGTGTAGAGAGAGAGAGAGACCGTCTCTGAAATGAGGGGTTTTGGGGGGGGGGGGTTATTGGTTTTAATTTTGGAAATAAATCCTGGGTCGTTGATCTTACTTGATTAACGACTCAGATTAGATTAAAGCTGGACCGAGTTATTAAATGGGGTATGGGTCGGGTGATTTGAGGACTGGGTCGTGGATTTTGGGTTGAAATTGGGGTTTCAATTTGTGGTTAAAATCGAAATGTAAAGGGGTTATAATTGAAATAAACGAGGCTAAATGTTAAACAATCATTTCTTCCCTTTTTCATTTTAATAAAAAATAGTTAAAATAGTTTTAAAAACCAATTAAAAGCACTAAATTGATTAATAACATATAAATATTAATTAAAAAATACCGGGAGCGATTTTATAATTATAAAATAATGTTAATCGGAAAATAGGCTATAATCGCAATTATAGCAATTTAGCTTTTAAAATACCAAATAAATTTTATAAAAAACTTGGTGTAAATATGAGAATAAAAATAAGTCATTCACCAAAAATAATAGTGTGGGAATAATTATTGAATTTTGTACTATTAAAATAGACAATAAATTGATTTAAAAAATCTTTAAAAATAAGGAAAAATACCAAAACTCTTGGGTATGTTTATATATGCATATACATACTATTTTGAGAATTTTTGAGTACATATAAAATATATAGGGAAAAATTGGGTATCAATAATTAGTCGGTCGAAAATAAAAATAAAAATATAACTGAAAGCAGAAGTAAAATGCAAGAGTTAAAGACATCCAGATTTTTATACTGGTTTGGATTCAATGTGAATCCTAATCCAATTCCCTTGGGTTGCAAGGGTGTTCTCTTTAAAGTTCATTGAATAATTTCGTACAATCACTACTACAAAAAAGACTTTTGGCGGTAATTATTTAGCGGCAATAAAGCAATTATTGCTAATAAATTCTTTAAGCTGAAAAATTAGCGACACATGACTATTAGCCAGTAAAGATATCCTTTTACTGACAAGGAAAATACAATTGCCGCTAAAAATTACTAATTAATTAATTTTTTTTAACTTTTCCCTCCACGCAAAAAAGAGAAACATCTTCCCTCCAATTTTTTTGGACGAGATTTATCAGTTCCCTCCAATTAGAAAAGTTTAGGAAACACTTGGACGAGATTATTAGTTCCCTCCAATTAAAAAAGTTTAGGAAAACATATTCCCTTGAATAGAAAGGGATCCTACCGCTGCCATAGGGAAACCTAATTGATGCTGCGTCAACGGCCTGCCATAGTCTGATAGTCCTCCTCGATTCTGATAAATTGAGAACTTAGGAAATCGGTTTTGTTCATCCCCTGTTAAATCAATTCGGTTATGATAAATTGATAGTCCTCGTCGATTATGTTCTTCCCCTGTTAAATCGATTTTTTACAATCGTTTTGCAATAGATTTTAGATTGATGTTGCTCGGCTGTTTATATGGATTGATTTACAGTGGATTGATGTTGCTCGATTGTTTACATCTTAGGAAATTTGATTTCAAGACTTCATGTTTGGATGTAGATTTTTAAATAGGTTGTTCTTCCCCTATTAAATTGGTTTGATTCTGATAAATTGATAGTCCTCGTCGATTCTATTCTTCCCCTATTAAATCGGTTTTTTTGCAATAGTTTTGCAATAGATTTTAGATTGATGCTGCTCGATTGTTTATATGGATTGATTTACAGTGGATTGATGCTGCTCGATTATTTACATCTTAGGAAACTTTGATTTCAAGACTTCATGTTTGGCTATAGATTTTTAAATAGGTTGTTCTTCTCCTGTTAAATTTCGTCGGTTCTGATAAATTGATAGTCCTTATTAATTCTATTCTTCCTCTGTTAAATCAGTTTTTTGCAGTCGTTTTGCAATAGATTTTGAATCGATGCTGCTCGATTTTTTACATCTTAGGAAACTTTGATTTCAAGACTTCATGTTTGGCTGTAGATTTTTAAATAGGCTGTAAATTTGTGAAAGTGTAGCTTTTTCTCTGTTTGTTAAGTCGTTTGTGTCTGCTGTTGGATTGATAGTTCACTTTGATATTGACGTTGTGCATTTCTTGCATCCTAGCGTGATAGCACGAGGACCACTTGTCACGACCCGGATTTCCCACCATCTGGAGTCGTGATGGCGCCTACTAACGGAGCTAGGCCAGCCAAACTTTAAACATTCTCCGATAAATCTCAACAATATAAATAAACGAAAATCAATTAACAAGTGCGGAAGACTTTAAGCTNATGTGTTTCAATACAAGAATTAACAAACTGATTAAAGAGGGAAGAGACTCCGGGCCTGCGGACGTCAGCAAGGCTACCTCAAGACTACCTCAAGAGTCCCTGGACTGAAGGTCTGCTCCCGATCTACTGCTGCGGTCCAGAAGCTGCGTCCTGATCTGTGCAAAAGAAGTGCACAGAGTGTAGCATCAGCACAACCGACCCCATGTGCTAGTAAGTGCCTAGCCTAACCCCGGCAAGGTAGTGACGAGGCTAGACAGGACCTACCACAAATAACCTATACAGATATATGTACAATAATAGGAAAATACACTAATTTAAGCAGTAAAAGGGGTGGGGGAAACATGTTGTGGAGTACTACAGTCTATATATATAGGAATCAACGGTAAAGAAATGAATCTGAACAATAACAACTGATAAGGAAAACACAGGAAGTCTCTACATACGAACACAATACACTCAGTCCATACTCCGTTGTGGCGCGTAACCCGATCCTCAACAGATATCACCGTTGTGGCATGCAACCCGATCCTCAACAATCAATACCATTGTGGCGTGCAACCCGATCCTCAACAACCAATACCGTTGCGGCATGCAACCCGATCCTCAATATTTCATTAACACCGTTGCGGCGTGCAACCCGATCCTCAATATTTAATACCAAGAACTCACCCACCAATGACCGCAACTCAAGTGCGAGGGAGTAACAACAATCACAAGAAAATCCCGGCAAGGGAATACAAATAACAATTCAATCATCACAGCAAGGGAGAATACAATAAACACATACGTCCCGGCAAGGGACTAATCGCTACACGATCTACTTTTAATCACCTATTTCTCGAGTAACAATTTCTAGTCCGAGCCAATGCTCCAAAAGACAAACCACTCACAAACCTTCCTCAACTATTCACATTATATTATGCTTATCAACCCAAGCAAGAAAGATGTACCATTAAATCCGAATCCAACACATATAAGACTCACGGTCATGCTAGACAACGATGCATAGATAACTGTCACCATGCCTCTGCACCATACTCCACATTTAGCAAGTAGCAATTAACACCCTAATCCTAATCCTTCAAGCCAAAGTTAGAACAAACACTTACCTCGGTCCGAATATAGCAATCAAGGCTCTAAAATCGTCTTTTGCTTTAGAATCCAACTCTGAAACAATGATATCTAGGCACAATTTAGTGCAATAGTATCAACAAGAGCTCAAAAACATAATCCCATAGCCTAGAAATGAATTTCCTATCATTCTTCCAAAAATACCAAAATCCGACACCGGCCCACATGGTCCAAACTCGAGGCTCGGACCAAAATCCAATCACCATAACCCCACGAGTTCAAATATGTAATTTGTTTCAAGACTCGACCCCAAATTGAGGTTGAATCACCCAAAATTCCCAAAGCCCTAGTTCTACCCAATACCCCCATTTTCTACCTTGAATTCATGATTTAGGGCTAATATATTGGTGTTTAGATGAAGAAATTATAAGGGAATGAAGTTAAGATCACTTACCCAAAGAGCTATGGAGAAGGAGAAGCTTGAAAATCTCCTATGGTGTGCTCAAGGGAGGAGCTTGTGTGAAGTAATGGGAAAATCCCGAAATGGGTTTTATTTTCAGCTTTTAAAAAATCACTGGGCGTTTTTGTGCTACGCGTTCACAACACAGAGGTCACGTTCGCGAAGAAGGGAGACCTGGGGTGATTCGCGTTCATGAGGGTATGATGCGAACGCGAAGAAGGAAAATTGGGGGGTCCAGGTTTGTCTTACATGTTCGCGAAGAAGGGTGTGCGAAATCTATGCTATGTGAACGTGGTGATGACATGCGAACGCGTTGAAGGGGGGACTGACACTATGCAATCGCGAGGATGGGTTCGCCAACGCGAAGCAGGGAAACATTAAGGCATTAGAAACACGAGCCTGGGGCCGCGTTCGCGAAGAACAAATCGACTGCGTAAAAATGCAAAAAAATCTAATATGTTTTCAAGTGCAAAACCACCCCGAACCACCTCCGAATCACTCCCGATCCCTCGGGGCTCACAACCAAGCACACGCTAACTCAAATACATCCTACGAACTTGTTCAAGTGATCAAATCACCAAGATAACATCAAAATCAAGGAATCAAACCCCAAAACTCATTATTTTCGTTTCAAAGTTCATAAACTTCCAACTTTAGCTATTTAGGTCCGAAACACGTCCGATTTTGACCACAATTCACAGAAAGCGCTTAACGCATATTTAAGACCTGTGCCGGGAGTCGGAACCAAAATACGAGCTCGATACCTTAGTCTTTTAATCAATTTTCATTTCCATTTTTCCTTAATAATTTCAGAAAACAATTTAACAGAAAAATTCTTTTACTTGGGTTCTGGACCTCGGATTTCGACTCCGGGCACATGCCCAAGTCCCATATTTTTTCTACGGACCTCCCGGGACCGTCACATCACGGGTCCGGGTCCGTTCACCCAAAATGTTGACCAAAGTCTACTATATCAATATTAATATCAAAATTCTTCAAATTTTTCACATAATTCACATATTTTAACATAAAAACTTTCCAGCTTCGCGTCCGGACTGCGCATGCAAAATCGAGGTAACCAAATGCGAGGTTTCCAAGGCCTCGGAAGCACGGAAAAAGGGAGAAATACGGTGATGACCCTTTGGGTCATCACATTCTCCACCTCTAAAACAGTCGTTCCTCCTCTAACGGACAAAAGAAAGAATTACCTGAGTCAGAAAATAGATGAGTGTAACGGCTCCACATATCAGACTCGGACTCCCAGGTCAATGCCTCAGGAGGCTAACCTCTCTACTGAACACGCACTGAAGGAAAACTCTTCGACCTCAACTGTCGAACCTGCCGGTCTAGAATAGCTACCGGCTCCTCCTCGTAGGACAGATCCTTGTCCAACTGGATAGTGCTGAAATCCAACACGTGGGTAGGATCTTCGTGATACCTCCGAAGCATAGACACATGAAACACTGGATGCACGGCTGACAAGCTAGGTGGCAAG
>MU768199.1:21250-38105 GCA_026770625.1 Nicotiana glauca
CTCGGAGCATATCCTCCAATATCTGAATAGTCCTCTCGGACTGACCATCTGTCTGGGGATGGAATGATGTACTCAACTGAACCTGGGTGCCTAACTCCTATTGAACTGCTCTCCAAAAGCGCGAGGTAATGTACCTCGGTCCGAAATGATAGATGCCGGCACCCCATGAAGGCGAACAATCTCCCAGATGTAGATCTCAGCTAGTCTCTCCGATGAATAGGTGGTGGCAACAGGAATGAAATATGCTGACTTGGTCAGCCTATCAACAATGACCCAAATAGAATCAAACTTCTTCTGGGTCACCGGAAGTCCATTTACGAAGTCCATGGTAATCCTCTCCCACTTCCACTCGGGAAGCTCAATCCTCTGAAACACACCACCAGGCCTATGATGCTCATACTTGACCTGCTGATAATTCAAACACCGAGCCACATATGCAACAATGTCCTTCTTGATCCTACGCCACCAATAATGCTGCCGCAAGTCCTGATACATCTTCGCGACGCCTGGGTGAATAGAATACCGAGAATTATGGGCCTCCGCTAAGATCAACTCTCGACATTGGGCAGACATACTCGCCCCTGGAACCTCAAAACACCATCCGCATCTAAATTCACCTTCGTGGCACCTCCACGCTGCACCGTGTCTCTCAGGACACACAAATGGGGATCATCAAACTGCCGATCACGGATACGCTCCAATAATGAAGAACGAGCAACCATGAAGGCTAGCACTCTGCTAGGTTCAGAAATGTCCAGCCTCACAAACCGATTAGCCAAGGCCTGAATATCCAAAGCAAGTAGTCTCTGGCTGACCGGAACATAAGACAAACTACCCATGCTGGCTGACTTCCTACTCAATGCATCCGCCACCACATTAGCCCTCCTCGGGTGGTACAAAATTGTAACATCATAATCCTTCAATAGCTCAAACCATCTATGCTGCCTCAAGTTTAACTCTTTCTGCTTGAACAAGTATTGCAGACTCTTGTGATCAGTGTACACCTCACACGTCATGCCATATAAGTAATGCCTCCAAATCTTCAACGCATGAACAATGGCTGCCAACTCTAGATCATGGACTGGGTAGTTCTTCTCGTGAATCTTCAACTGCCTTGAAGCATAAGCAATGACCCTACCATCCTGCATCCATACTGCGCCAAGCCCAATACGGGAAGCATCACAATAAACTGTATAAGGCCCTAAACCTGTGGGCAAAACCAATATCGATGTCGTAGTCAGAGCTGTCTTGAGCTTCTGAAAGCTCTCCTCGCACTCGTCTGACCACCTGAACTGGGCACCCTTCTGGGTCAACCTGGTCATCGGGGCTGCTATAGATGAAAACCCCTCCACGAACCGACGATAATATCCTGCTAATCCCAAGAAACTCTGAATCTCAGTCGCTGAAGCTGGTCGAGGCCAATTCTTGACTGCCTCAATCTTCTTCGGGGCTACCTGAATGCCCTCTACTGATACTACATGACCCAGAAATGCAACTGAACTTAACCAGAACTCGCACTTCGAGAACTTGGCATACAACTGCCTATCCTTCAGAGTCTGAAGAACCACTCTGAGGTGCTGCTCGTGCTCCTCCTGACTGTGGGAGTACACAAGAATATCATCAATAAAGACTATCACGAACAAGTCTAAATAAGGCCTGAAAACTCGATTCATCAACTCCATAAATGCTGCTGGGGCATTGGTCAACCCAAATGACATGACCCAAAACTCATAATGCCCGTACCGAGTGCGAAATGTTGTCTTAGGGACATCAGACGCCCTAATCCTCAGCTGATGATAGCCCAATCTAAAATCTATCTTTGAAAACACCTTCGCACCCTACAACTGGTCGAACAAATCATCAATCCTCGGCAGTGGATACTTGTTCTTTATCGTCACATTGTTCAGCTGCCGGTAATCAATGAACATCCTCATCGATCCATCCCTTTTCTTCACAAATAGAACTGGCGCACCCCAAGGAGAAACACTAGGCCTGATGAAACCCTTCTCAAGCAAATCTTGCAACTGATCCTTTAACTCTTTTAGCTCTGGCAGGGCCATACAATACGGCAGGATAGAAATGGGCTGCGTGCCTAGAGCTAGATCAATACAAAAATCAATATCCCTGTCGGGCGGCATACCCGACAGATCTGAAGGGAAAACCTCTGGGAGCTCCCGAACAATAGGAAATGAGTCAATAGAAGGAACCTCTGTACTGGAATCACGAATATATGCCAAATAAGTTAAACACCCCTTCTAGACCATGCAACGTGCCTTAACATATGAAATAACACTGTGGGTGGCATGTCCTGGGGTTCCTTTCCACTCTAATCGGGGCAAGTCCGGTAAAGCCAAGGTCACGGTCTTGGCGTGACAATCCAGGATCGCATGATACAGGGACAATCAATACATTCCCAATATAACATCAAAATCCACCATGTCTAGAAGCAATAGATCAACACGGGTCTCAAGACCCTCAAATACTACTACACAGGAACGATGGACTCGGTCGACCACTATAGAATCACCCAATAGTGTAGATACATATACAGGAATACCCAAGGCATCACTAGGCATAGCCATGTAGGGAGCAAAATAAGACGACACATATGAATACGTAGACCCAGGGTCAAATAGCACTGAAGCATCCCTGTCACAAACCAGAATAGTACCTGTAATCATAGCATCTGATGACTCAGCCTCTGGCCTGGCTGGCAAAGCATAACAACGAGGCTAGGCCCCACCTCCCTGAATCGCATCTCTAGGATGATCAACTACTGGCTGACCTCTGCCTCTGCCGGTGTGAGTTCCACCTCTACGGTCCCTACCTCCACCTCTATGATCCCCACCCCCGCCTCTAGCTGGCTGGGCGGGCGGTGGATCACCTATTGCCTGAATCATGGGACGAGGGCCCTGCTACTGCGACCGAGCACCTCTCAACCTCGGGCAATATCTCCTGATGTGACTGAGATCTCCACACTCATAACACCCAGCTGAATGTGGCAACTGAGAAAACTGGGACTGATCGTGCCACGCTGAATGACCTCCTCAAAAGCTCTGAAGTGGGGGTGCACTGATAGGCTGCTGATCTGAATGATACTGCTGAGAACCACCGCTGCCTGGAGTACCATGAGAAACCTGAAGAGCCGACTGAAAGGGCCTTGGTGAATGACCTCTACCATAGGAATCCCTACCTCCAGATGAGGTACCACTAAACCTACCAGAATGATGAGGCCTCTTATCCGACATCTGACCACCCCCTCGTGAGAGGGCCATCTCAACTCTGCGGGCCGCATTGGCCGCCTCCTGAAAGGAAATATCACTACCAACTCCCATGGCCATATGGAGACCGATCGGCTGAATCAATCCATCAATAAACCTCCGGACCCTCTCTCACTCCGTAGGAAGTATCACAACCGCATGGCGTGCCAAGTCAACAAATTTAGGCTCATACTGTGTAACTGTCATGGAGCCCTGCTGGAGGCGCTCAAACTGCCTACGAAGTGCCTCCCACTGAGTGACGGGGAGAAACTTCTCCAAGAAAAACTCTGCGAACCGATCCCATGTCAAAGCTGGAGACCCTGCTGGTCTAGATAGGCAAAAATCTCTCCACCAAGTCTTGGCGGATCCTGCATGCAGGAAGGTACAAAAATCGACCCCGTTGGTCTCCACTATACCCATGGTCCTGAGAATCTCATGACAGCTGAATAGAAAATCCTGTGGATCCTCTGATGAAGCACCGCTGAAAGTGATGGTGAAGAGCTTGGAGAACTGATCAAGTCTCCACAAAGCATCTGAAGACATAGCTGCCCCATCGATGGCCTGAGCTGTAATACCTGTCTGAGCTGCCACTGCTAGCTAAACTACTAGGACCTGAGTCCGGGGAGCTACCTGCTCCGGAGTACGCGTAGCAGGAGTCTGAACCCCTCCTCCAGCCTGAGAAGTGGCTGGTGCTACTGGCAGCAAACCCGCTCTAGTGATACTATCAATAAAGCCTGTAAATTTGACTAGAGCATCCTGAAGGTCTGGGGTGAACATGACCCCTCCTGGGACCTGAGCTGGGCCCACTGGAGCTGTTGGGGCTGGATCCTCCTCATCATAGTCAATATGAGACTCCACCTCT
This sequence comes from Nicotiana glauca, assembly GCA_026770625.1. Lineage (NCBI taxonomy): Eukaryota > Viridiplantae > Streptophyta > Magnoliopsida > Solanales > Solanaceae > Nicotiana > Nicotiana glauca. The sequence goes on from MU768199.1 coordinate 25,373, forward strand.
GGAACTGCTACCCGGGGCTGAGCTCTGCCACGGCCTCGGCCTCTGGCATGGCCTCGGCCTTTGCCCCTGGCAGGAACTGCTGCTGGGGGTCTCAGGCTGCTGCGCGGTAGAAGAAGAAGCACGTATTCTCGCCATCTGTGAAAGAAAAGAGTAGAAAGACAATCAATAATTGAGAAACAAAATCGCACGACAAGAAAGAACAAAAGTGAAATTTTTCCTAACTCTGTAGCCTCTAGGGATAAACACAGACGTTTTCGTACCGATCCCTCAGACTCTACCGAGTTTGTCCGTGAGCAGCGAGACCTATGCAACCTAAAGCTCTGATACCAACTTGTCACGACCCGGATTTCCCACCATCGGGAGTCGTGATAGCGCCTAATAACGGAGCTAGGCCAGCCAAACTTTAATCATTCTCCGATAAATCTCAACAATATAAATAAACAAAAATCAATTAACAAGTGCGGAAGACTTTAAGCTAAATAAAAATGAAACCAAAAATGCGGAAGTTTGAAACATATCTCTACCCAGAACCTGGTGTCACTAGCTCACAAACTTCTAAGATTCACTAAATACAACCGTCTGAAAGAAATCATAACAATCTGTTTCAATACAAGAATTAACAAACTGATTAAAGAGGGAAGAGACTCCGGGCCTGCGGACGTCAGCAAGGCTACCTCAAGAGTCCCTGGACTGAAGGTCTGCTCCCGATCTAATACTGTTGCGGTCCGGAAGCTGCGTCCTGATCTGTGCAAAAAAAATGCATAGAGTGTAGCATCAGCACAACCGACCCCATGTTCTGGTAAGTGTCTGGCCTAACCCCGGTGAGGTAGTGACGAGGCTAGACAGGACCTACCACAAATAACCTGTACAGATATATGTGCAATAACAGGAAAATACACTAATTTAAGCAGTAAAAGGGGTGGGGGAAATATGCTGTGGGGTACTACAGTCTATATATATAGGAATCAATGGTAAAGAAATGAAGCTGAACAATAACAACTGATAAGGAAAACACATGAAGTCTCTACATACGAACACAATACACTCAGTCCATACTCCGTTGCGGCGCGCAACCCGATCCTCAACAGATATCACCGTTGTGGCATGCAACCCGATCCTCAGCAATCAATAGCATTGCAGCGTGCAACCCGATCCTAAAAGACAAATACCGTTACGGCGTGCAACCCGGTCCTCAATATTTAATACCAAGAACTCACCCACCAACGACCGGAACTCAAGTGCGAGGGGAGTAACAACAATCACAAGAAAATCCTGGCAAGGGAATACAAATAACAATTCAATCATCCCGGCAAGGGAGAATACAATAAATACATACGTCCAGGCAAGGGACTAATCGCTACACGATCCACTTTTAATCACCTATTTCTTGAGTAACAATTTCTAGTCCGAGCCAATGCTCCAAAAGCCAAACCACTCACAAACCTTCCTCAACTATTCACATTATATTATGCTTATCAACCCAAGCAAGAAAGATGTACCATTAAATCCGAATCCAACACATATAAGACTCACGGTCATGCTAGACTCCGGTGCATAGATAACCGTCACCATGCCTATACACCGTACTCCACATTTAGCAAGTAGCAATTAATACCCTAATCCTAATCCCTCAAGCCAAAGTTAGAACAAACACTTACCTCGGTCTGAAAATAGCAATCAATGCTCTAAAATCGCCTTTCCTTTAGAATCCAACTCCGAAACAATGATATCTAGGCACAATTTAGTTCAATAGTATCAATAAGAGCTCAAAAATATAATCCCATAGCCTAGAAATAAATTTCCTATGATTCTTCCAAAAATACCAAAATCCGACATCGGCCCACATGGTCCAAACTCGAGGCTCGGACCAAAATCCAATCACCCACAACCCCACGAGTTCAAATATGTAATTTGTTTCAAGACTCGACCCCAAATTGAGGTTGAATCACCCAAAATTCCCAAAGCCCTAGTTCTACCCAAAACCCCCATTTTCTACCTTGAATTCATGATTTAGGGCTAATAGATTGGTGTTTAGATGAAGAAATAATGACGGAATGAAGTTAAGATCACTTACCTAAAGAGCTATGGAGAAGGAGAAGCTTAAAAATTGCCTATGGAGTGCTCAAGGGAGGAGCTCGTGTGAAGTAACGGGAAAATCCCGAAATGGGTTCTGTTTTTAGCTTTTAAAAAATCACTGGGCATTTTTGTGCTAAACGTTCGCGACACAGAGGTCGCGTTCGCGAAGAAGGGGGACCTGGGGTGCATCGCGTTCATGAGGGTATGATGCAAATGCGGAGAAGGAAAATTGGGGCATCCAGGTTTGTCTTACGCGTTCGCGAAGGAGGGTGTGCGAACGCGTAGAAGGAAATTTTTGGTGTCTAAATCTATGCTATGTGAACGCGGTGATGACACGCAAACGCGTTGAAGGGTGGACTGACACTATGAGATCGCGAGGATGGGTTCGCGAACGCGAAGCAGGGAAACATTAAGACACTGTGAACGCGAGCCTGGGGTCGCGTTCGCGAAGAACAAATCGACTGTGTAAAAATGCAGAAAAATCTGATATGTTTTCAAGTGCAAAATCACCCCGAACCACCTCCGAATCACTCCCGAGCCCTCGGGTCTCCCAACCAAACACACACGCTAACTCAAATACATTCTACAAACTTGTTCGAGCGATCAAATCGCCAAGATAATATCAAAATCAAGGAATTAAACCCCAAAACTCATGATTTTCATTTCAAAGTTCATAAACTTCTAACTTTAGCTATTTAGATCCGAAACACGTCAAACGACGTCCGATTTCGACCAAATTTCACAGAAAGTGCTAAACGCATATTTAAGACCTGTGTCGGGCATCGGAACCAAAATACGAACCCGATACCTTAGTCTTTTAATTAATTTTCATTTCCATTTTTCCTTAATAATTTCATAAAATAATTTAACAGAAAAATTCTTTTACTCGGGTTCTGGACCTCGGATTTTGACTCCGGGCACATGCCCGAGTCCCATATCTTTCTACGGACCTCCGGGACCATCACATCACGGGTCTGGGTCCGTTTGCCCAAAATTTTGACCAAAGTCAACTATATCAATATTAATATCAAAATTCTTCAAATGTTTCACATAATTCACATATTTTAACATAAAAACTTTCCGGCTTCGTGTTCGTACTGTGCACACAAATCGAGGTAACCAAAAACGAGGTTTTCAAGGCCTCAGAATCGCGAAAAAAGGGAGAAATACGGTGATGACCCTTTGGGTCGACACACCACTACTCTAGACAGTGGAATTGTTTTCGCTTCTCGTGTATGTTGCTATAATTTATACATCTAGAATCCAGTACAGTACCTGTATCTTCATACAATATACAATAATTTTTAGGCATAAACCATTCTGTGTGTCCATTATCATCTATTATCCTTACTTGTCTGATGAATTTTGATAGCATCCGCAGCTGCTTCCTCCAATTGGTTTGCAGTAGCATGTTTTGGTTACGCTGATGCCCCTTAACTTCATCAACTGAGTCATCGATTCCATTATGATAACCCTTCCAGTTGTAATTCATGGACACAATAACATCACCTATGCAACAAGATAAAAAGTTAACTCCAAAGTTATGTACTTTACAAATGCACTGTTTTTTGGCCAGAAGTTCGTTTAGCCTCCTATTGAATCCTTTCCTTTCATGAAATCCATCCTGGGCTATTATACTATTGTATCGCATTGAGAATTTACTCCCTAATGTTTTCATTGTTCCCTTTTATTTTGCCAAAGTCTGTATGTTAGTTGGTTTGCATTGCACATAATGTCCAGCCTTAAAATATTTATATAATATATAAGTTTAATAATTGCATTATTAAAAAGTTTATGAACAATTATGGCAAAAATTGGCAAATTGTCTTTGGCTAGATTTATTTCTCATTTACATGTTTGTCCTATGATGACTATGATCTGTTTATAAATAGCAAAATATTCCATATCGATTTAGCCCCCATTTAGTAGCCACATGTCACTGCAATCATCGTTTTATTGTTAAAAAAGTCCACACTCTTTTACGCTTTGCATAATCTGTTAATTTTTTTAGGTTTATTTACTCTGTCTCTTTCTTGTCATGTTTGGTTTTAATCGTCTTTAACTGAAACTTTATATGGATGATTTCATCGCAATTATAATGGCTTTTCAATTTATAATTTTATACTTTTAATATATAAAATAACTTATATTCTATTTAGCTTTAGAACTAGTTAAACTGACGCTCAATAAACAAAATAGCTAAAAATAAATTGGTAAAAGTGGAGTATATATCAGAAAATTCAACAAATATGAGTAGTAAATTTTGAAAATTTTAAAATATACGATATATGGTTCTTCTATGAAATATAAGTTTAATAATTCTATGCTTAATAGATTTATGAACCAATATATAAAAACCATAGAAGAATTATAATTTTTAAGTTTAATAATTCTATTCTAAAAAAAATTTGAACCAATATGTGAAAATCTTAGAAGAAATTAGAGATCATTTAATTGTTCAAATGATAGTTTTAATTGGTTTATGTTTGATAGTTTCAATTAGTAAAATAATATCTTTGAGCTATAGAATTACCTACTAATAGGATGATTGTTTTATTTTGGACTACCTTTTTGATTAATTTCTCCTTTTTACTAATAAATTTGTAGTTCTTGCAGTAATTATAGAAAAGAAAGGAATATGTTGATCGTCATGGACAATCCTAGAAATAAAGGATGGATGAATTATGATAGAGTTAGTAAAGAATATTTGGATGGAGTAAAGGATTTTTTAAATCATGCCTTTTTTGAAAAACAGCGTGGAGGAAAAACTGCATGTCCTTGAACGGAGTGTGTGTTTATCCATCAAGTAAATCGGGCTACAACATATGATCATCTTATGGTTAATGATATTATACCGTTATGTGATACTTGGTTTTGTCATGGGGAGTCTCTAAAGGGATCAGACAATGCTGGAGAAAATAACCGCATCCAGTCAACTCTAAGGGGCGATGATATGTGAGGAATGATACATGATGCATTTAGAGGTGTTGCACAGTTCATGGATACCGACATTAGTAAAAGTAGTGGCATGGAGCAAAACATACAAGAGAATACTGCTCCTCCATCTAGAAATCAACCTCATCCAAAGGTGGATAAGTTTGAACTACTCATGAATGAGGCAAATGAAGAACTCTATCCTGGATGTAAGAAGTTTAGCAAACTGTCCTTTTTGCTGCATATGTATCGCATAAAATGCACGTTAATGGTCAAATGAATCTTTTAATTCTTTGCTTGGACTATTGAAAGATGCGCTTCCCGAAGGAGAAAAATTGCCTCCTTCTTTCTATAAGACCAAAAAGATAGTTAAAGGTTTGGGCTTAAAGTATGAAAAAATTCATGCTTGTCCTAAAGATTGCATGCTTTTTAGGAAAGAGTTTGCTGATAAGAATGTTGATAAATGCAAAGTTTGTGGGGCTTCTAGATGGAAAAATGATGCTAGAAAAATTCCAGCCAAGGTCCTAAGGTATTTTTCTTTAAAATCTAGGCTACAGAGATTGTTTATGTCTTGAGAAACTTCTAAAGCAATGTGATGGCATCATGAAGAGCGCAACAAAGATGGAGTTCTACGGCATCTTGTAGATTCTGAAGCTTGGGCAAATTTTTATAGTAAATATCCCGAATTTGCTAGAGATCCTCGCAATGTGCGCCTATGATTAGCTTTTGATGGGTTTAATCCATTTGGCATAATGTGAACTATACACAGTACATGGCCAGTGATTTTAATGTCATATAATATTCCACCATGGATGTGCATAAAACAAGAGTTCTTCATTTTGTCCTTACTTATTCCTGGACCAAAAGCTCCTGGCAATAATATTGATGTCTTTTTGCAACCTTTAATAGAAGAGTTAAATGAATTATGGGATATTGGGATAGAAAAATATGATGCCTCTTCTAAGGAGATATTTCAAATGCGAGCAGCTCTCATGTGGACTATAAATAATTTTCCAGCATATGATACTCTCTTTGGTGTGAGCACATTATTTTTGCCTCACATGAATTACTCCTACAAAATTCTAAAAATTAGATTTTTTTTCTTTTAAATATTTGTTATTTTAAGAATTATTGTAGAATTTTTATGTTAGTTTGCGTTTTTGTATGCATGTTTAATCTTATTTAATTCATAAAAATATAAAAATACATTGCATTTATATTTAGGATTTAATTATACATTTTTAGATTAATTAGTAAATTAGTTTATTTTACAAGAATGGAAAAATCACAAAAAATAACTCATTTTTGCATTTTTAATTTTTAGTTTTGAATTTTGTAGTTTCTTTTTAATTTGATTATTAATTAGTTGTTGTAAATTTTATTTTTAGTCATTAATCTAATTTGATAGGATAATTTAGTTTGTAAGAATTAATTTAGGTTTTATTATCAATTTGGAAAAAATAAAAAGATTTGAAATTGAAAAGAAATTGAAAGATAAGTTTGTTTGGGCCAGTTTAATTCAAATTCCCCAAGCCCAATTGATTAAACATCATTACCCATCCAAAAGGGCCCAAACCCGTGTCCCTTTATCCGGTCCGCCCCAGCTTGACCAAAACGACCTCGTTTGCAGCATCTCAATCTGAGCCGTGTTATCTCATTAAATCCACCGGTTGGGAACTGGTTTGCTCGACAGTATAAAACTGTCCGAATGTTAACCCCTCCCCCCCCCCCCCCCCCCCCCCCCCCCCCCCCCCCCCCCCCTTCTCTCAATTACTGTGGATCAAACAGCAGTAGATGGACTTTGGTATTGAAGTTGGTTGCATTCCTATTTTCTGTGATAACACTAGTTCCATTAGTATGACTAAGAACCTAGTTCATCATAAGATAACTAAGCACATAGATGTTAGGCACCATATTTTGAGGGACAACTATGAGAAACGACTGATTACTACAGAATTTTGTGCTATTGATAAACAGATTGCTGACATATTTACAAAAACAATGGGTAGAGAAAGATTTGAAAGGAATAGGTTAGAAATAGGGATGATTAAGATCACCTAACGAAACCAGTTCAGAATGCACAATTAAAAAAACGAGAATTTTGTTTTGGTTAGGAAATCTGGAATGTATGTCACTATCTAGATTAATCTTTTCTCAGTCTCATACTGTAAATAGTATACTCATGTGCCATGTATTGATATGACTCACTGATNCCTCTCCGGTGGCGGAACCGCCTCTAACGTGCCCCAAATCCACACCATATAACCCCCAACCCTTCTTCTTCCTATATCCTGGAACATTTGCCATCGAATCACCCTAGGATTCTTCGAATCTTGAATCAAATTTTCGAACCCTAAAATCCCAAAACCCCCATACCGAGATTTCAGTGAAGGATTAGGGTCTAGGTTGATTTTATTCGTGTGTTCTTAACAATAACACACGATTAATGTCAAACTCGGCTAAAATTCAAAGACGTTGAAGAATTTTTCATTTTCCACTGTCCCAAACTGTCTCTTAAGGTATTTGTTCTTTCTTTTTCTCCGTTTGCTTTTCTTCTTTTTCGCTTTTCATTTTTAGTTCTCCTCTCATCTTCTTTTGCTTCTTTCTTTTATCTCTTATTTTTTCTATTTATTCAAATCCTCTTTATATGCATGTCAGTTTTAGAGTTAGTTTGTTTAGCATTGTTTTTGCTCTTGAGTTTTCTTTTGAGTAGTTTAATTTCATGTTTCCATTCTTTCTTTGGGGCTCAGGGCTTCGTGAGTCTTTGTGACTCTGCAAGTTTTTGGTTGTGTAGGTTTGTTGAGTTCAATTTAACTTGGATCCTGAAAATTCGAAGCCCAAAAGGGGATTCAACCCAGCTTTTGCAGACCCATGACATTTTAACCTTGGGTCAACATTGACCCATTTGGGTTCCTGAAGTAAAAATAGGGTTTTAATTATTAGTTTAGGAACTTTAGGTTGGAGAATATTGTATAACTGAATGGGAAAGCTTCTAGGAAGGTGGGATTGGGAGTAACTTAGAAGGCTGATTTTTAAACTAAGGGTATAGGAGCAAAAACGAAAATTCCAAAAGTATTAAAGAGCAAAATTGAATTTATTTTCTGCTGCCCTAAGGCTTGCCTATAAGGCATAGTTTCTTCACTAACAAGTTAGATTTTAGAAATTCAGATACTGAAAAAGATACTGAAATTTCAGAGGCAATTGAGTTCTTTTCCAAAGTTCCAAAAATGCTGAAAACTGCTCGAACTTTGCATGTTTCTGGTTTTCTGATCCTCTTTGTTTAGCTAGAACTTCCGAAAAGTTTCAAAGTCTTGCACCTGGGTAGAAAATAGTTTGAGTTTTGGGGTTTAAAAAATTGGTTTGAGTTGCTGTTTGGTAATGTTTTATTGCTCCTTCTGCTACTGCTGCTAATTCCTCATTCTCTCTATTTTTCTCTTTGATTTCCACGTATTTCTTCAAACTATGAACAATATGTGAAGGTGTAAATCTGTGATTCGAATGCAAAACATGACATAAATACAGGCTGTTTCTGAGTTCTGTTGTCCTTTGTTCCTTCTATTTTAGTGTTCTACAATAGCTTAATTTTAAGCATGTTATATTAGTTTTTCTCATGTTGTAAATGTAGTTTAAGTTGAAATACTGCTTTTCCTTGGTTTGATTCTGCTGAGGTTCTGATATATTTCTAATATTCAATAGTCGTATGTTCATACCATGGGATTTTGCATATTGTGTCACACTAGAGGAGGGTTCAGTTGAGTTTCAGGTTTCTGTAACGACCCGACCCGTCGTCTCATGAGTAACTACCCCGTTCTTCCCATTTTCTGCTCCCTTATGTTTCATTATCGGTATTGGGTACGTTAGAATTTAATTGGAGTGATTTTATTAATAAATAAGACACTTAGTCTCTCTTAAGAAGACTTAAATTGGAAAAGTCAATCAGATGTTGACTTGTGAGTTAAAGGGCTCGGAATTGAATTCCGATGATTTAGTTAGCTCCGGGTGATGATTTAAGGCTTAGGAGCGCAATCGGAAGTAATTTTGGAGGTCCGGTGAAGAAGTTAGCCTATTTTGGCGAAGTTAGTATTTTGGCGATTTCCGGTTGATAGTTTCTATTTTGATCCGGGAGTCAAAATAGAATTCCGAGAGTTGTAGTAGCTTCGTTAGGTGATTTTTGATATGTTTGCAAATTTTCAGGTCATTCGGATGTCGTTTGGTCGGGTTTTTGATCGAATATGAGTTTCGGAAGTTTTAAGAAAATATAAGCTTGAATCTGTGGTAATTTGATGATTTTTGTGTTGTTCGATGTGTTTTGATGATTGAAACAAGTTTGTATGATGTTTTGGGATTTGTTGGTGCCTTTGGTTGAGGTCCCGGGGGCCTCGAGGTGGTTTCGGGTGGTTAAACGGAAGAAATTTGAAGTTGGAATTGCAGGTTCTTGGTTGCAGCAGGTATTTCCGCATCTGCGAAAAGGAGACCGCAGATGCTGTTGCGCGGAAGCGGAGAAGGCATCGCAGGTGCGAAAGAGGGTGAGGTTGAGCAGTTCCGCAGAAGCGGAATTATTTCCGCCTATGCGGGTCCGCAGAAGCGGTTTGGGCTTGGAGAAGATATTTCGCAGAAGCGAGAAATCTAGTCGCAGAAGCGACCCTTGTGATTTAATGAATTTCCGCTTAAGCGGACAAGGACCGAAGAAGCGGTCACGCGGAAGCAGGCCTGGGGACCGCAGAAGCGGAAACCCTGAAGGCCAGAAAGAGTTTAATATCATTTTTCATCCGCGAACCAAACCCCTTTCTCACAATTTTTAGCAAGCTTTGGGAGCTTTTGGACGGGAATTGAAGGGGTTTCGACTGGGAATCATTGGAGGTAAGTTTTATGACTTAAATACATGATTTTATTGAAGATTCATCCTTGAAATTCATGAAAAACATAGCCAAATCATATGAAATTAGGGCTTGAAATAAAAATTCTAAATTTGGGATTTGAGGGGCCATTTGTGGTCCGGTTTGGGTGCTCTTGGTATGTACGGACTCGTGGCGAGACGAGGAATCCGGTAATGTAAGTTTTGTAATTTTTTGGGATGTGGGCCCGAGGCTCGGGTTTTGCTAGTTTCGAGATTTTTGTTATATTTTGATTGTTTTCGATTGGGTGTTGTCCCATTAGCATATTATGATATATTTGTCCTGATTTTGGTTAGATTTGATGCGCGTGGAGGCCAATTTGAGGGGCAAAGGCGTCGCGAGTGAGGAATTTCACCAGTTCGAGGTGGGTAATACTTGTAAATGATGTCCTGAGGGTTTGAAACCACGGACTTGCACAGCATAGTGCTGTATTATGGTGACTTGCACGCCAGGTATGAGCGTGGGGTAGAGCATCATTGGGGATTATGACTTGGTCCATCCCGATTGTTGATTTCACTGTGTGATTAAATGAAAACTATTTGATACTATCATAATTTGGACTGATTGTCATGTTTTGGGCTTCGTGCCGAATGTTTGAATCCTTCGGGGATTAAAATCACTGTTTTTGCATTACTGTGCACATTTCTATCTCAGTCCAAGGTTCAAAAATATTATTTTGCAAACTCAGCCATCTTTCTAAGATTTGAAAACTTAATTGATATTTTACTGACATTTTAGCTGAGAACTGCTATGTGACTATTGCCTAAGAGGCTTATGTGCATTCATGACTATGCATGGATCGGGCTGCACGCCGCAACGGGAGTGATATTGATATTGCGCTTGGGCTGTAGGAGCCCCTCCGGAGTCTGAACCCCCCACAGTGAGCGTCGGGCGCCCAAATGGATCTGGTTGTACGCCGCAGTGTTCATGTGCATTGCATTGCATTCATGCATTGGTTTCTGTTTGTACTACGTGGCATGACATTTAGCACTCATATATTATTGGCATACATGTATTACTTGCCTTGTTGACCAGATACCCTAGTGTAAATTGCTAAATGTGTGTTGTGCCCGAGGTGCTGATTTATGCGCGGACTTGCACTACTTGATATCGTATTCATGTGCTTAATTGTTAATAAAGAAAGAAAGAGATGTTTTTAAAAGAGGTTTTAAACTGAGTCAGATGTTTTATAAAGGATTTTCATGGAACTACTGCTGTCTAAAAAGTGTTGTACTGTACTTTATAGCATGATGTAGTGCTCTTGCGTGATTTCTTTCTTCTCAGCATTATTTACTCTTATTACCACTGAGTTGGAAGTATTCACTTTACTCCCTGCACCATGTGTGCAGATTCAGGTATTTTGGGAGCATAGTTGAGCTAGATGCTGTTTCAGAGTTTTATTGGAGTTGTCGAGGTAGCTGCCTGACGTCCGCAGGACCCGACTCCTTCCCTATCTCTTTATTATTTTTTGCAGTTTTGATCATTTGTAGTATGGAGTTTTATTACTCTGTATTGTTAGAGGCTCTAGACTCATGACCCCCAGATCTTTGGAGGCTATTCATTATGACTGTTCAAATGGTATTCAAATAATTGGTTTGAGCTTCATGCTCGGGTTGAGAGTGTAAATGGTCGGGATTGCCTAGAAGTTGTGTTGGGCACCATCACGATCGGGATTTGGGGTCGTGACTAGTTGGTATCAGAGCCTAGGTTACTATGCCTTATGAGTCATGAGCCGGTTAGTAGAGTCTCGTGGATCGGTACAGAGACGTCTGTATTTATCCTCGAGAGGTTGCAGAACCTTTAGGAAACACTTCACCTTCTTGGAATTCTTATCGTGCGTACTGGATTCAGCTTGAGATATAATTATAATTCTTGAAATTCCTTCCACACGTCTGTATGCGCACACGAGCGCTCAATAGTATATGTACCTTGACGACTTGTGATTCCCCGATCGAGGGTCGAGAAGTAATTATTGTGAGTATGTTAGGCCAGTCGGGAGGACTTGAGGCCGGATCTTTGCCTATGGCTTGAGCACCGAGGTGCTAATCGTGTGAGCGAGTGTTTTGAACTTATATGTTCAGTATTGTCCTTATTAGCTGGAATGGCAGTCGGATATCCATGTGATGAGTATGTTAGTGCTGCGAGATGTATCTAAGTGATTTGGTAGTGGCGAAGGAGTCTGCTGGATGATAGATGACTATTAAGTCTCTGTTTTCTATTGTGATTTGTTGTGTAGCCCCAAGTTATGGGTGCGTGAAGAGTTCAGACTAGTTGGGAGGTTAAGTGCAATACTTGTGGCGATATGAGTTCAGACTTAGGAAGGCTAATTGACTGTGTAACATATATGATGGTGGAAGGTACGTTGAGATACAGAATTAAGGCGAAGCAGGTGGGATATCTCCTGCGGGTTGTCCTTAAGTGGTATGATCCTTATGTGTATGTTAGAAGATCTCATGTGTAATTGAAAGGTATTTTCTATGTGTTATGATTTGAATAGGTGCAACGCATGTCCATGTATCAATTTTGATAATATAATACATGTAGTATTGAGATTAATGTTGTTGATACACGTTGTGATGCTTTGTCAAGTTGCGGACGTGTTGTTAGGATAGTTTTGGTGGTTCTCTGGCAGGTGGATAGGCCCAATTACAAAGGAAACTCTGCCAAAATTTTTGAAAAATTTGGGACTTGGTAAAAATTTTGTCGCCTAAAGAGTGGGCTTAACTGTTGTGTGAATGAATGCAAGAATTGCAGAAGAGTTAAAATTTCTGATGATTCGTGTTTCCACAAGCTTGTGAAAGAGTGAGTTTAATCTCACCATGATATTA
>MDKF010145779.1:0-29133 GCA_026770625.1 Nicotiana glauca
AGTGAGCACTTTCTGGGACTTCTACGGTGAGCTGCCTTCTCCCTCATGCCGATTCGCAGCTGAAGGAGTCCTTTTTCTGTATTTATGATTTTCTATCTATTCTGATTCAGACAGTAGGACAGTATTTTGTATATTTTTTTGTTTATACTCTACTGGTCGCCCGCAGCTAGTGACACCGGGTTCTGGCACACACTGTAGAGAACCTTTATTTTTGGGAATGTACGACTATGTCAGTACTGTATGATCTTGCTAGTTTCTTTTATTTACTTGAAAACACTAGTATATTTGGTTGGCTAATTAATAATCGAGACTTAATCAGAACTTCCGCAGTTGGCTGGCCTAACTGTGGTGTTAGGCGCCATCATGACCTAGTTAGGCAAAATGGGTCGTGATAGCAACAACAAGAATCCCATCGGAAGAATACAAGATACAAGTTCAAAGCAACACAAGAGTAAGTTTGAAGACATAGATAGGATATTTTGTAACTCATAGATCATAGCTTAGACTAGCTTCTTTTGTTTTACCACGGTGTAATAAGGAGGTCAGCAAGCAGTAACAGCAGCAACAGTAGTGAAATCACAGCTCCCGGTAGTCCCAGCTACCAGACCTTCCCGAACTACACTGACCTGATTCCTGTTTAGCCCAGGATATGTAGGCAGCCTCTGAAGCAGGGTGTGGTCAAACTTTTCAAAATGCTGCACAACGGAATATTTGAACTGGCAAAAATCGCTCGTAATTGCTCACTTATCTTTGCCCGAGAACTCTGCGTGTTCCCGGGCAAAGAGGGGCAGCTGTGAGCACGTGACTTTTGCCCTATATATGAATTATTCCCAAAAATTCAAATAAAACAACTTCTTTATTATTTTACAATTTTTGTGAATTTTGTGGCATTTTTGGTAATTGTTGCATTTTATTTGTGCATTTTAATTCATATGGAAAATACAAAAATATATTTGCATTTAGGATTTAACTTCATATTTTAGGATTAATTAGGGATTAATTTGTTTTTAGAACAAAATATAAAGAAAATAACAAAAATAGTCCACTTTTATATTTTTAATTGTTAATTGTTGAATTTGTCACAAAATAGATGTTAAACAATTTTAGTTTCATTTTGGAAATAAATTAGGTTTTTATTCTTAAATTTTGCATTTTTAATAAAATTAGAAAAAATATAAATAAAAGAAAAAATAATAAATGAAAGAAATAAGAAAAAAAACAATACAAAAGGGTGGTCTTAATTGAAGACCCAATGTTGGGCCAAATCAGATTAGCCCAAAACAAATACCCCATGCCAGGACCAAATATTGCCCCACCCGGTCCATCCTCTTAATGTCCAAACGACATCGTTTCACGTCGTTAAATCTGAGCCCTCCATTTCCCTGATCCAACGGTCACAAATGATTGTCACACTTTAATAAAATTATCCAAATATATGCTATAACCCTAACGATAAAAAGTTATCCTCCTCGTATCTCTCTGTTATGCCGTCGCCGCCACCGTCGGATAAATTGCCACTTTCTCCGTTGGCTCCCAAAATTACACCCCTTTACCGCCTCGTTGTCCTTGTCACAAATCTACCATTAGCTCGTCTTGAATCACACCAGAACCTCTCGAATAATAAAAAACGTTTTGCCATCTACGTTGCCCACGGCGGCGCCGGCATCCAAACATCTCCAAAATAACACCATAGCCTTCCCCGACCTCCTTCACCCCCAATATCCAATCAGATTCTTTTTAACACCATTAAAATAGCTCAAATTGTAAAATCACGGACCGGCAGAACCCTAGCACACATTGTTTGAGTTTTTTTGAAGTCCAGTATAGGATTCGAGTCACGAAACAATGTTTCGTTTGTTCTTTGAGGAGAACAAATGTTTAACATTGTTCCGAGATTCGAATCGAATTCTCGATCTCCATTCCAGTTCTGTATAGGTAAGCTTCTTCTTTAATTAGCCTCTTCGTGTCTATTCTTGCTATTTCTGGTTTTCTTTTTATTTCTTTGGTGTTTTTTTTAGCAGTAATTAAATATCTAGGTTTTCCTTTAATTAGCAGTTTTCCTTTAATTAGCAGTAATTGATTCTTCCTTTGTTAGTCGATATTAATTTGCCAATTTTGCTGTATTTTAGTTTTGTCATTCGAGCATATTCTGTGATTATAGGGTTTAGTTTGATCTTTGAATGAATTTCTTCATGAGTAATATTGTTCCAATTCTCATTCTGCTCAATTTGATTTTGTGGTTAGTTTGATTAGTTGTTCCATGATCAATTTTAGATTTAATTTCATCCAGTTAATGTGATTTTAAGGATCGTTTGGTTGTAAGCAATTGGTTTTAGCAGTAATTGATTAACTATAGTTTAAGTAAATGGTTTGGATATAGTTGTACTAAACTAGTAATTTTAGGGGGCCTTTAGGGGCATTTTTGGCATCGAAAATAGGTTAATTTGCTAGACTAGTAAATTTCAGAATAAGTTAAGGGCTGTAAAGGTAATTCACTGGAGGAATCTGATAAATAACTGAATTAGGAAGCTACTAGAACTCTCTAGATAAGTCTCAAATGTGAAATTTTGATAGTTTAAGGGTGTAACTTGGAACACAAGTCAAAAAATAAAGGGTGAAATAGAAATAAGTAAGGGACTAATAGGTATAAGTTAAAAATCTGAAGTTGCACCTCATTGTGCCTATAAAAGGGCATTTCTCTGCCTTCATTTGCAAGTTTTTGAACCTCCAAAATTCCCCCCAAAATCCTCTTTACAGATCTGATCCATTTTTTTTTAATTTCAAATCTTAGAAAGTTCAAAAATCTTCTTCTAGATCTTAGTTTTACACAGAAAAAAACCAAAAACAATAGAAATCCAGTAGAAAAATCAAAAATAGTCACTGTTTCATTGAGTTTGGAAGTTTATTTCAGCTTCTGAATATTGATTCACTGTTCAGAGTTCCATTTTTAGCTATTTTAGTTGATTTTGAGTGAAATTGTTGGTTTGAATCTAGTTTGGGAGTTTTACTGGCTATCTGTGCGTTAGTGCTCATTTCTGGGTTAAAAATTGGTTGAGTTGGTGCTGTGTTGAAGTGAATCTGCTGAATCCTGTTTGATTTAAACATTCCTGGGCTGATCATTCTATTTCCTGGGCTGTTTTAAGTGTTAAATTGTTGTTGCTATTCATCTGCTCCTGCTGACTCCTATTTTCTACTGCTGTAATTCCAAAACCTGGTACACTTCTTATCCTGATTGTATTGGAGCTGATTCAACGTGAAAATTCAATAAAATGGCCTCTTCAGTTGTTCCTGAAAGCTATGCCTGTTGATGCGTGTAGTTTATTTGATTAGCATAGTTTAAACTTTGATGTTTATATACATTTGACTGTATGATTGGGACTTTTTTGGAACTACTGATTTGTAGAATTTATTCATTAGTGTTATAAGCTAATTTAGTATCATACTCACTTAGATTTCGTTGCCATTTAGATTAGATCCACATGGATGTTATTTAGATTACGTTGTTATATTGATTGGTATTGTATGAGATTCAGCTGAGCTATGTCCTTTGCATAATCATATGAGCAAAGGCTTAGAAGTAATAGATTCAAAATTAATATGAGTTCAGGTCAAACAGTGATATTGTTTAAACGTTTAAATGAGGATCATAGATGTAAATGAATTAGGAAATTAGTTATTTTGGCTAATTAGGAAATTAGTTATTTTGGCATACACAATTCACTTACAGCAACACACATAATCTAAATTTCAGATGTAACTTAAAAATGCCTCCCGTATTTCAATAGCTATTTTATTTGATAACTTTGTCAATTCATTTGTTAGTGATCTTACATGCTAAATCACCATTAATTAGCACACACACCAATATTAGCTTTAGTGCAGCCTTAATTCACATTATTGGACCAAACCAGGCCCAATGTTTGGCTCAGTTGCTCCATAGGCGACCAGATATGTTTGCTTGCAAGATAGACTGGACGCTAGTAAGTCCCAAGTCACAGGGCATCTTCATATTAATCTAAATTGGGCCTGGTACACCTGGAAACTGGTATACCTGGGCCAGACCTTTAAGGCCCCAAAATCTCCATAAGTCAGAAAATCATTAAAATTATATTAAGCATATATAGGGAATTAATTCATAAATATGAAATTGGATTTTGAATTAGGTAGCGGGTTCAAGCTAAAAGGTTTTCCCCTTTTGTTTGAATTCGAGGCCCGAATTTATATTTGTGAAATAATTGTTCCTTTTAGAGACAAATAATAAAATAGAAAATTTTAGTTTGCTTTAGGTTGGCCTTCTAATAATAAAATGAGACGAGCCTCGCCAAACAAAAATATAAATTGTGGGGTCCTCATTAATTAATTAATTAAAATACTTAGAAATTCGGGACGGGTTGTTTAGAAAATTTCACGGCCTTCCCAAAAGATAACAACACGTTAGTCTCTTTAGACGCGATTTTAATAAAATTACATTCCTAAACTCGGGTGTGCATTTCATGTGACCTAAATCCAAATCCAAAAATATTGAATAAGAATGTGTCGAGGATCTGGGTGCATTTCATATGACGTGGTCCAAAAATACGTTCTTAAACGACGTTCACTTTCTTAATAATCGACAAAAGCGGTAAATAACTTTAAAATTGCACTATAGGTTTAACATGTATAAAAATCAAAATTTAGCCAAATATAGCAGTTGATCGACCGTGTTAGAACCACGGAACTCGGAAGTGCCTAACCCCTTCTCCCGGGCTAACAGAATTCTTTACCCGGATTTCTGGTTCGTGACTGTAATACAGAGTCAAACCCTTTCCTCGATTCGGAATTCAAACCGGTGACTTGGGACACCATAAATCTCCCAAGTGGCGACTCTGAATCTCTTAATAAATGAATCCCGTTTCGATTGTCCTTTAATTGGAAAAACTCCTTTTATTATACCCTTCACGGGGTGTAGTAAAGCCGAAAAAAGGAGGTGTGACAATAACTTCCGACATTCTTGACGATTCTGTATTCACCAACTTCTCAACCGTTGTTTTCCACTTTCATTCCATACTTTCCTGAAATCTTAGGTCAATCCATCATTTGGTCTTATAACGACGTCTTTCTCATCTCATTGTATTACCTTCGACCTGTCCTATCCACATTCTTCTTTGCACCATACTGGCAACCCGTAGTAAGCTCTAAAAATCCTTCTTAAAACAAACTACTATTAAACAAAAAAATGAAAAATGATGACTCCAAAAGATAGAACAGGAAAAATCTTCTGAACAATTGTTTGAAGAGAAGAAAAGGGCAAAGAAACTTATCTGAATGGTATAACCGATCCCAATGGTCATGTCGTGTATTTTGGATTAATCAAACCAATCTATTTACATCAATCAATCTTTCTGACGTCCCTAAGGTCCCACAACCCAACTCTTTTTGCCGAAACAACCTATTTATTCTGCTTGATGTCTCGACGGATCCTTTCGGTCAAACTTATCTTGTTTGCCCCTTTTTGATTTTTTGTCGCCTTATAGTGCCCTTCGAGGGGTTTTCACCGATAAGACTCTCTCATTTTATTTCTCTCAACTTCCGTCTCCTTATGGTGCCTGTGAAGGTTTTCACCGATAAGACTCTCTCATTTTATTTCTTTTCAGTTGGGGATTGGGGTGCTTCCGTGTCATGACCCAATTTAGGACCATGACCGGCGCTTAGGATCAAGTGCTCCCAAGTAAGCCTCATCGATAATTTACAGAAAATCGGACAGAGTTTCCCCTATTTTAGGACTATCCAAAAGCTTTCATGTCTCATAAACGATTAACAACCAACCAATATTTACCTAAATCAACCACAGTCTTTATGAACTAAAAAATGAGTTTTCACCAACACTACCAACCTTATAAATATGATAATGCTAAGTCTATCTCAAAAATACGGAAAAAAGTGCAATTCTAGTAACTAGTCCAATTTAACAAATGAATACTCCTGACACTAATAAAAATGACTATGGAGCGACTCTAAGAGTTCAAAAGAAAAGATAGTAACAATAAGTAAACTCTTAGCCCATGTGAACAAGTGCGGGGCTCACCAGGAACTATCAACTCGTGTACTCTAATTAACAAAATTCTCACTCGCGTCAACTGCTTTCTCTGTATAAAAAAAATAGCGAGGAGTGAGTCGCTAGCTCAGTGAATAATAATACTTAACCACAATCATTTTAATGGGGACAAGTCAGAAAATATGCTTGTATAGTATCAGAAAATATCATGAAATAAATGCCCTTTTTCAGATTTGGTAACAACAATCAATCTTGTCTGTTTTCATGTGAGCAAGAACAAATTAATAATTCAGTAATAAACTCTATAAACACTGTCATATCAAACCTTATGTTTGGGAGGTTTCCAAGAAAGGATCATGTAATCTGTATCTATGTGTGGACCCCTTCGTAAAAGGAGTCAAATATAACTGTAGGTCCCTACTCGAGGGAAAACTGTAACTGTATGCTAGTTCTACCTTCACACTAGCGAGGGCTATAATTGTACTCGGTAATCAGTAAATACAAGGTGCACCAGGTCTAACGAACCCGCCGTTAGCAGCGGGATCCTTAAAGTCTCCTCCCATTCATACTTTTCTTTGTAAACAGTAAATCTTCACATGGAAGCATTTTCAAAATAGTACAGGGCATTTCAATTTTTTTTATCAAATCATGTAACCCAATTTCGGTAATGGTAATTATATCTCTAGTAACGGTAAAACATATTTAGTAACAGTGAGAACATTTTAAATAACTGTAAACATCTCAAGTAAACTATTCGGTACCATATCAAGTAAAGGACTTGTCCCACATGCAATTTCGAACATTCGGTAACACATTCTATTTTCAAAATAATGTATAAACCATGCAGGTTATGAAAACACAAATTGTGGTAAGATTACTACTCACCGTACTCGTATCGCAATACCAAACACCTCAAGCAATTTGTATGACTTCTTATCAATTCAAGTGCTCAATTCGTGAGAAATCTATAAATTAATATAAGTTTATGTTACCGTCTGCTAATCGCGAAATTCAGTAAGTTTAAGTGATAGCGAGTCACAATTCCGATTACCCATGTCTCAGTGTTACTCAAAATATCATCTGTTAGACTACCTATAATGCTATCAAAACTAACTCTTAATAGTTTTTTTTTTTAATTCCAGGTTCATGGTTATTCAAGAACTAGTATATTTCACCATGAAAATCCATGTTACTGTTACCCACCATAGTTAAATACCAAACTCAATTCTAGTATTACAATAGAAGTGTTAAACAATATGAAACCAAAATTCTTCCAGAAGACTTTCGTTCTTAGTTCTTGTAGTTTCTTGTTGTAATTCTTTGATGCCAAACAGAATACTTTTACTCAAGAAAAAGAATTGATGTGTCTTGCTCTTCTTCAAACATTGTGTCCCAACAGCAGTTTGGGTTTTTGACTCCACGTTGCTGTTAAATTTCTCGTTCTCACTTTGCTTATGGATTAGAGTCGTAGATATTTCCCCAATTTTCCAAGTTATACTATATTTGTTGGACAAAAGTCTTTCTACAAACCCTTATTAAACCCACGCCACACCTCTGATGGGCTTTGGCCTTTTTCCTTTTTTTTTGCTAAATGACCAATTTGTCCTTAGTTAAAATTATGGGTTATTAGATTCTTCCCCTCTTATGAAATTTGGTCCCTAAATTTCAAATTAAGTACATTCATGTAGACTAAAATAAGCAAGAATATCTGACTAACATAGTATTTTCCACTTCTTGAGTAGCTTTTTCAATGAAATAGGTTCCAGTAGACCTTCGCGAACATAAATTCTATTGATCGTAACCTATTTGTTTGTCAACACTAGCGATTGACACTTCATTACAAGTTTCTTTCTCATCAAAGTTGGATAATCGGTACTTCAAGTACATAAGAGAAGTCCAATATACATTTTCTTAGAATGGGAACACCGGAAACTAGGTGAAAAAAATAACTTAGGAAGAAGTGTCAAACGAGAAACACGATTCCCATCCCTTGAAGTACCTCTTATAATCTTATAAACCTTGGGTTCATCTTCCCACTTTTTGTTTTTCAAATTGCATCACATTTTTCATAGGGGAGACTCGTAAGATCACTCGGTCTCTTGCTATAAATTCTACGTCTATTTTTCTGTTATCTGCACAAGACTTTTGTCTGCTTTGTGATGTGAGCAATCATATTTAAGTCAAATGAACTTATTCAGTAGCATCCTATAACAATTCTAGTCCTATTTTATTTTCCTATAAGTATAGTCTTAATACCTTAGTATCACCGACTTAAAACAATCCGACAAGGCCTTATATGGATCCATCTAGATGCTTAAATACAAGCTACTGTTATAAACAAACTCAAGTAAAAAGGTCAATAAGTATCTCAACTATCAAAAAAATAAAGAATACTTCTTCTCCAAGGTTTGTGCATTGCACTCAGGTTACCCATCTGACAGCGAATGAGAGGCATTACAAAGATCTACTCGTATACTTAATACTTGTTGGAAAGATATATCAAAGGTATACGGTAAATTGTGGAACTCTATCAGAAATGTGGGACAATAAAATCCCATGGAGTCAGATTTTTTTTTCTTTTCCATTCATGCATATATGTGCATATTTTACCTCATTGCTTGAAGTTTTGAGTAGCAAGAAATGTGCCTACCATGCAACCAATTTAGAATTTTTCAAACATAATCATAACCTCTAAATATTTGAGGTAGTTCTAGAGAAAATTCATTATAGTTCTGTTCAATTTTTACTTTAGAATCTTGAGTTGTTGTAATGGCCTGCGAGTCGCAAATGCTTGCCTTGACATGTTAATAAGTCAAATAGTCAGAAACAAGTTAAGAAATTTTTTTTTTCTTTCTTTTCTCACAAGTATCATTTTCTTCTAGTCATGATACATCTTATTGGACCCTGAATATACGGAGTATATAGAGTTGTGATCTCCTCAATAATAACTCTATTAATCAGTCTTTATTTTGTACACATAACTGATTACCTAGTCAAAGAATACCATGACTATCAATAGTCATATCTTTGTTGTTGTTTTTCTTTTTTTTCTTCCTGTTTTTTACTAGCTAGGACCTCATCTCGATATTTACTTAATCGCTCATCTTTATATTTAGTGGACTTTATGTGCTCTGCTAGTGAAGACTTGACTTTAACACAAGCCAATAATATCTCTACATTCTCCACACTAAATTTGATATGTACCCTTTAGTCTCTAACTATTTTTTGCCAAAGGTCCTTTTGGTATAACTATATGTGCCAATCCGGCCATAGATTTTTCGTTCAATATATCAGCCACAATATCAGTCTTTCCATAATGATACCCAATGGAACAATCATGGTCTTGAAGAATTTTCATCCACTAACACCACCGAAGGTTCAAGTTTCTCTACTGGAAAATATACTCTAAGTTCTTGTCGTCAGTATGAATCTCATAAGTTGCGCCGTATAAGTAACGCATCTAACCTTCAGAGCAATAACCATTGCGGCTAACTTCAAATCATGAGTAGGATTTTTTTTTTGTACTTTTTATAGTCTTGGAGCATAAGTTATAATGCGACCATTTTACATAAAAACACATCCTAATCTCACGCTCAAAATATTACCGAATACCGTGAGTCCTTTAGAACTTGATGGTAAGGCTAATTCTGGAGTTGTTGTCAAACATAATTTTTTTAAGCTTATAAAATCCCTCTCACATTTCTCCATTTGCTAGAATTTTTCATTTTGATGTGTTAACTTGATTAGTGGCACTGCTATTCTAGAAAAAGAAAATCATGCACGAAGTGCCTACAATAGTCTGTCAAGTTCAATAAGTTGTGAATCTTTGTAGGAGTAGTAGATCTTGGCTATTTTTGAACTGTGTATGTCATTTTGACCACCATAATTCCCTCTTTGGATACAACATGCCAAAGAAATGCTACTAAGTTTAGCCAAAATTCGCACTTGGAGAACTTAGAATAGAACTGATATTCTTGTAATATTTACAATGCAATTCTCAAATAATCTTCATATTCTTCTCGGCTACAAGATTATAGTAGAATATCATCAATAAAAGTTGTGATAAATCTGTCCTAAATAACATGAACAACCTATTTATTAAGCCCAAGAATTCAGCTGGAGCGTTGGTAAGTCTGAAGGGAATCGCAAGGAACTCATGATACCGTGCCGAGTTCGGACTATTGTTTAAGGAATATCATCTTCTTGGATTCTAAGAAATTGATTAAGCCAGTCAGTTATAGGAGGTAACGTATACATATTGTGAAGTATTACCTTATTTAAACTGCTTTTAGTCGATTCACATCCTTAAAGACCCGTGATTCTAGAAATGTATACATGTGGTGCAATATTACCTTATTTAAACTGCTTTTAGCCGATGCACATCCTTAAAGACCCGTAATTCTAGCAATGTATACATGTGGTGCAGTATTACCTTATTTAAACTGCTTTTAGGCGATGCACATCCTCAAAGACCCGTGTTTCTTTTTCACAAATATCTCCGGTGCACCCCAAAAAAATATAATCGATCAAAAAAACTCTTATCTAGTAGTCTTGCAATTTTTCTTTTCTTCCTTTAGACCTTTCCAACTCTGTTCGGGTCATAAAGTATGGATTTTTTTTATATATATAATATCAGGTGTCAAATAAACTTTATTTTTCACACTGGAAGTAGTCCTATTAAATCTTCAAAAAAAATATCAAAGAATTCTATTGATCCGCTAGGAGTCTTATCCCTTATCTATTTTATCATAGCTAGAGAACTCCAACAATTATTCTTTAGTAATATTGAGATTTTATATATAATATAATCTTATCTATCTTTGCAACTTGTTTTTCTCTTACGAAAAAATAGATTAATTTTGATGATTGAAACTCAACTACCTTTGTATGGCATTAAAGGGTGTCATAACAAGAAGCTAATTAATCCATATCTATTGGCATTTCAAAGTAGATCATATAAAGTAATATCGAGCCACCAGGGATAAATTTATGCTCAACTTAAATTTGACAATCTTGTTAAACATGTTTGGTTACCTCGAATTCTAAAATATGAGCAACAATCCAAACAATTTATTCAGCATCTCACTGTCCTTGTTTTCAATTGTTCGACCCGCATTAAAATGCTCATCGAAGGAATTTCCCAGTCTTGTGCTTTGCCTTTAAAAATTTTATTGCATGCCTATCACGTCATATTTTTTAGTCTTTCTAGCAAGATCAACTACCATAAATAGGTCATAATATTCGTATATAAATATTGCCTTGTTTAAAAGACTAAGCAACTCTTAGACAAGCCTCTAAACTTGAGATGATGTGTATCTAAGCTAGCTGAGAAAGTCTAATGCCATATATCAGTACATCTGTTGCCTGAACTAATTTCTTACCTAGTAGATTCACACTATCGACTTTCAAAAGAAGGTGATTCATAAATATATTAGTAAATTCGTTCCCAAGTTAGTTGTGTGTTCCTACCGATGTAACTAAAATACATAACATACCATAAATTGACCATGTTCTTCAGTCTATAAGTTATTAGCACCGCCTACCTCTGGCTACCTGCTAGAGTCCATAATACTTTAAGTTTTCCATTAAGACATCTGAGGATTCTTCAAACGATTAGAAATGGTATATTTGATAGTTTCAACTTTAGGAATTATATTAAGAATAGTTCTCTCTTTTCAATAACCTTAGTTAGTTTAGGTGCCTTAAGCCTTTAAATCCCTGTTTTTCTTTCCCATTCTTCTCTTATCTATTGAGTATATCCATCAAGATCTCAATTTTCTTTTTCATCAAAGTAAATACCTTTATGAAAACACTTTCCTATTGTTATAGTGGTGGAGTACTTGTAACTTCAGGAATTGACTTTATTACACATCTTAGCGATATGAAAGTTCCTCATTATGGTACAACAACACCTTTTATTCGCATTTTTACTACGGTTGCTTTCCCTTTTCTAAGAGACAGGTGGGCGCCTAGTGACAATACTTGTGTCTTTGAACCTCTAGCCAAGTTCTATTATTGGGTGATTGGACCTAGCAAAACAAGAACAAAATGAAAGGTGATATATTCAGCTAACCATAATCGTCACACACATACGGAGGAATAAGAAAGAACGACAAGACACATCCTATCACGCCCTCGCAGAACTACGATTATGGGAATGGCCGGCTACATAACCATAATTGAGATTCTACAACCGACGTGTGCTCCATTAGTCACAAGAATAACCTAGGCTCTAATACCAACTTTGTCACGATCCAATTTAGGATCATGACCGGCGTTGAGGAGCAAGTGCTCCCAAGTAAGCCTCATCGATAATTTACAGAAAATCGGATAGAGTTTCCCCTATTTTAGGACTATCCCAAAGTTTTCCTGTCTCATAAACGATTAACAACCAACCAATATTTACCTAAATCAACCAAAGTCTTCATGAACTAACAAATGAGTTTTCACCAACACTACCAACCTTATAAATATGATAATGCTAAGTCTATCTCGAAAATACGGAAAAAAGTGCAATTCTAGTAACTAGTCCAATTTAGCAAATGAATACTCCTGACACTGATAAAAATGACTACGAAGCGACTCTAAGAGTTCAAAAGAAAAGACAGTAACAATAAGTAAACTTTTAGCCCACGCGAACAAGTACGGGGCTCACCAAGAACTATTAACTCGTGTAATCTAATTAACAAAATTCTCGCTCGCGTCAACTGCTTTCTCTGTATAAAAACAATAGCGGGGAGTGAGTCGCTAGCTCAGTGAATAATAACACTTAAACACAATCATTTTAATGGGGAAAAGTCATAAAACATGCTTGTATAGTATCAGAAAATATCATGAAAGAAATGCCCTTTTTCAGATTTGGTAACAACAATCAATCTTGTCTGTTTTCATGTGAGCAGGAACAAATTAATAATTAAGTAATAAACTCTATAAACACTGTCATATCAAACCTTATGTTTGGGAGGTTTCCAAGAAAGGATCATCTAATCTGTATCTCCGTGTGGACCCCTTCGTAAAAGGAGTCAAATATAACTGTCGGTCCCTACTCAAGGGAAAACTGTAACTGTATGCTAGTTCTACCTTTCCACTAGCGAGGGATATAATTGTACTCGGTAATCGGTAAATACAAGGTATACCAGGTCTAACGAATCCGCCGTTAGCTACGAGATCCTTTAAAGTCTCCTCCCATTCATAATTTTCTTTGTAAACAGTAAATCTTCACATGGAAGCATTTTCAAAATAGTACAGGGCATTTCAATTTTTTTATAAAATCATGTAACCCAATTTCGGTAACGGTAATCATATCTCTAGTAACAGTAAAACATGTCTAGTAACAGTGAGAACATTTTAAATAACTGTAAACATATCAAGTAAACTATTCGGTACCATATCAAGTAAAGGACTTGCCCCACGTGCAATTTCGAACATTCGGTAACACATTCTATTTTCAAAATAATGTATAAATTATGCAGGTTTTGAAAACACAAATTGTGGTAAGATTACTACTCACCGTACTCGTGTCGCAATACCAAACACCTCAAGTAATTTGTTTGACTTCTTATCGATCCAAGTGCTCAATTCGTGAGAAATCTATAAATTAATATAAGTTTATGTTACCGTCTGCAAATCACGAAATTTGGTAAGTTTAAGTGATAGCGAGTCACAATTCTGATTACCCATGTCTCAGTGTTACTCTAAATATCATCTGTTAGACTACCAATAATGCTATCAAAACTAACTCTTAATAGTTTTTTTTTTAATTCCAGGTTCATGGTTATTCAAGAACTAGTATATTTCACCATGAAAATCCATGTTACTGTTACCCACCATAGTTAAATACCAAACTCAATTCTAGTATTACAATAGAAGTGTTAAACAATATGAAACCAAAATTC
The DNA here is from genome assembly GCA_026770625.1 of Nicotiana glauca. Lineage (NCBI taxonomy): Eukaryota > Viridiplantae > Streptophyta > Magnoliopsida > Solanales > Solanaceae > Nicotiana > Nicotiana glauca. The sequence continues at coordinate 13,930 of MDKF010145779.1, forward strand.
TTCCAGAAGACTTACGTTCTTAGTTCTTGTAGTTTCTTATTGTAATTCTTTGATGCCAAACAGAGTACTTTTACTCAAGAAAAAGAACTGATGTGTCTTGCTCTTCTTCAACCATCGTGTCCCAACAGCAGTTTGGGTTTTTGACTCCACGTTGTTGTTAAATTTCTCATTCTCACTTTGCTTATGGATTAGAGTTGTAGATATTTCCCCAATTTTCCAAGTGGTACTATATTTGTTGGACAAAAAGTCTTTCTATAAACCCTTATTAAACCCACGCCACACCTCTGATGGCCTTTGGCCTTTTTCCTTTTTTTTTTGCTAAATAACCAATTTGTCCTTACTTAAAATTATGGGTTATTACATTCCGATAAGGCTCTCTTATTTTATTTCTTTTTTGCTGGGGACCAGAGTGTTACTCCAGCCTTCCATTTGCCTGACTTGGCACTTCTCGGATACCGATCGGGAAGTCTTTTTGGACTTCAATATGGGTTTTTTTTTGGTGTATGGCTAAATTATCAAAAAGTTTAAAAATAACTTTGATGGGTAAAACATTCCAACTCTTGGAATCAAATTTTCTTTCCCGAAATTACAAACATGACTTCTGCCCTAGTTTCTTGCTTGGGGATCCTTTGATTTTTTGTTACACTATGACCGAGTCATGAGGCGCCTACGTATCCTCTTCGAGGAATCAGGTCAAACGTAGTTCCCATTCCTTTGTTTTTCTTGTGACTTTTCTTTTGTTTTTGTTTATCATTTTTCTTTTCTCTCTCCCCTTTTTTTTCTTTTTTTTCTTTTTTTTTCATATTTATTTTTATTTTTATTATCGATTCCAAAAGAGGGGTATGAAATAATAAATAAGGCTCAAAAAGGGGAAGCAAGGGTTAAAGTGTTTGGATAGTAGAACAAATTACCTCCGTCATTTCATTTTCCGATACAATGTCGAGTACAAATAAACAAACAACAATTACAATCAAAGAAATCATACATAATATCTCTTGACTGCGTCAGAATTGATAGCCATATCGATACACCTTCCCTCGACATCTGTCAAACATAAAGCACCATTGGACAGCACTCTGGTCACAATGAATGGTCCTTGCCAATATGGGGCGAATCTTCCCTTTGCTTCGGCCTGATGTGAAATGATCCGTTTCAATACTTGCTGCCCCACTTCAAATTTCCCGGGACGTACCTTCTTATTATATGCTCTTGCCACCCTCTTTTGATATAATTGGCCATGACATACCGCTGCCAATAATTTTTTCATCAATCAAGCTCAATTGCTCCAATCGGGTTTTGACCCATTCATCATCATCAATCTCACCCTCAGCGACAATTCGGAGAGACGGAATTTCAACTTCCGTCGGTATCACTGCTTCAGTTTCGTATACCAACAAATAAGGAGTTGCACCTACTGAAGTACGAACAGTAGTGCGATAACCAAACAATGCAAATGGTAACTTTTCATGCCATTGTCTGGACCCTTCTACTATTTTCCTCAATATCTTCTTTATATTCTTGTTGGTTGCCTCCACCGCTCCATTCGCTTTAAGATACTATGGGGTGGAATTACGGTGTGTAATCTTAAACTGCTGACATACTTCTTTCATCAAACTACTGTTAAGATTAGCACCATTGTCCGTGATGATCACCTTCGGGATCCCAAATCTACAGATGATATAGAAATGAACAAAATCTACCACTACTTTCTTGGTTACCGACTTGAAAGTTTTAGCTTTGACCCATTTAGTGAAATAGTCGATGGTCACCAGAATGAACCTATGACCGTTGGAAGCCGCCGGCTCGATAGGTCCAATGACATCCATGCCCCATGCAACAAAGGGCCATGGCACTAACATTGTGTGTAATTCTGTCGGTGGAGAATGAATCAGATCTCCATGTATCTGGCATAGATGGATTTACGCACAAAACTAATACAATATCGCTCTATAGTGAGCCAATAATATCCTGCTCGAAGAATCTTCTTTGCCGGTACATATCCACTCATATGTGGCCCACAAACTCCAGAATGCACCTCTATCATAACTGTCGCGGCTTGACTGGCGTCTATGCATCTTAGCAATACCAAGTCCGGTGTTCTTTTGTACAATACCCCTCCACTAAGGAAGAATCCACTTGCCAACCGTCGAATGGTTATCTTTTAATCTCCTGTGGCCTGCACTGGGTATATCCCCATCCTAAGGTACTCCTTGACATCATAAAACCATGGTTCCTCATCTAGTTCTTCCACTATCATGTTACAATAAGCATGCTGATCATGAACCTGAATGTGCAACGAATCAACATGGATTTTATCCGGATGGTGCAACATTGATGCTAAGGTGGCCAAAGCATCAGCAACCTCATTATGAACTCTTGGGATGTGCCAAAACTCCACTGATCGAAACCGTTGACATAGATCGTGCAAGCATTGTCGATACGGTATGAGCTTCAAATCCCGTATTTCCCATTCACCTTGAATCTGATGTACCAGGAGGTCCGAGTCTCCCAAGACCAAAACATCCTAGACATCCATGTCCGCAGCTAACCGTAAGCCCAAAATGCATGCCTCATACTCAGCCATGTTGTTGGTACAATAGAAACACAGCTGAGCCGTAACAGGGTAATGATGCCCTGCTTCAGAAATAAGTACCGCTCCTATTCCAACTCCCTTTGCATTTGCAGCTCCATCAAAGAAAAGCTTCCACCCTGGTTCCTCGGGCAATCCCAACTCATCGATATGCATCACTTCTTCATCAGGAAAATATGTCCTTAATGGCTTGTAGTCTTCATCAACAGGATTCTCAGCCAAGTGATCGGCCAGTGCCTGGGCTTTCATTGCAGTCCTGGTCACATAGACAATGTCGAATTCTGTGAGTAATATTTGCCACTTCGCCAACCTCCCTGTGGGTATAGGTTTCTGGAAGATATACTTTAACGGGTCCAGACGAGATATGAGGTAAGTAGTATAAGATGACAAATAATGCTTCAACTTTTGTGCCACCCAAGTTAGGGCGCAACATGTCTTCTCAAGTTGAGTGTACTTAACCTCATAAAGCGTAAACTGCTTGCTGAGATAATAGATGGCCTGCTCCTTTCTTCCTGTGATGTCGTGTTGCCCCAGTACACAACCAAATGAATTCTCCAGGACCGTTAGATAGATAATCAACGGTCTTCCTGGCTCGGGTGGCACCAACACAGGTGGATTTGATAAATACTTTTTTATCTGGTCAAATGCCTCCTGACATTCTTCCGTCCATTCTATTGCAGCATCTTTCTTCAGTTTCCGAAAAATGGGTTCACAAGTCGCGGTGAGTTGAGCGATAAACCTACTGATATAATTCAACCTTTCCAACAAACTCATCACTTCGGTTTTGCTCTTCGGAGGTGGCAACTCCTGAATGGATTTGATCTTTGACGGGTCTAACTCAATGCCTCGCCTACTGACTATGAATCCCAACAGTTTTTCGGATGGAACACCAAATGCACATTTGGCAGGGTTGAGCTTAATATCGTACTTTCGAAGTCTTTGAAAAAACTTCCTTAGGTCTCCTATGTTGTATGCCTGACGCTTGGATTTTATAATCACATCATCTACGTATACCTCAATCTCTTTGTGTATAATATCATGAAACACAGTAGTCATTGCCCTCATGTATGTTGCTCCAGCGTTCTTCAAACCAAATGGCATTACCCGATAGCAATAAGTTCCCCACGGCGTAATGAAAGCCGTCTTTTCCGCATCTTCCTCATCCATCAGAATCTGATGATACCCAGCATATCAATCCATGAATGATCCGATCTCACATTTGGCACAATTATCGATCAAAATATGGATGTTGGGTAACGGGAAGTTATCCTTTGGGCTTGCTCTATTCAGATTGCGATAATCAACACATACCCTTATTTTTCCATCTTTTTTCGGCACTGGCACCACATTAGCCAACCAACTAGGATATCGAGTAACCCGAATAACCTTTGCATTCAGCTGTTTGGTTACTTCTTCCTTAATCTTCACACTCATATCGGTTTTGAACTTCCTCAATTTCTGCTTGACGGGAGGGCATGCCAGGTCAGTGGGCAATTTGTGAACCACTAAATCGGTGCTCAAACCCGGCATGTCGTCATATGACCATGCAAAAACGTCTTTGAACTCAATAAGTGCTTTGATTAATTCTTCCTTGATGTTTGATTCAATGTGGATGCTTATTTTAGTTTCCCGAATGTCATCCGCATCCCCCCAGATTGATGGCTTCCGTGTCATTTAAGTTGGGCTTGGGTTTCTCTTCAAATTGGCTTAATTCTCTGTTAATTTCTTCGAAGGCTTCATCCTCATTGTATTCCGACTCTTCATCATATTCTACCTCTTGCACTATTAGTTCGGAATTAGATTAACCTTTTAGACTAGGTTGAAGATCCGTCGTGCATGCCATGTCATTAAGACGAGTATAAAGAGAACTGTTCAGAAAGAGAAAGAAGAAAACAAAATTAAAATAAACTAAGAAACTTTTATTTTATTGAAGTACGAGATAACAAGGTTTCACACTTTGACGAGTACAAAATAAAAGAAAACTGGATTACAACCCTGGAATGATCCAGCTAAACATGAAGGAAAATCAGAGCCTACTACCAAGACTCCCTCCGCATGGGAAGAGGAGTAGCCATCCAATTATTGATCTTGGCCTTAGGCCCCACAAACTGCACATCCACCTTGCTGGATCCTTCCCCAGCTTCTACCATGTTGACTTCGGCAAATAATCTTTTAAACCTTCATCCAAATCTCCAGTTACACCAATCAGTGACCCTGTAACCTTGGACAGCAATTTCTTTTTGATGCTCGGCCTGACAAAAGATCGGGATAGGCGTGGGATTGGCTTGGGAAGGACCCATGCCCTCTTCTTCATCTTGTGGGCCCGTCGCATATCCACCGCTGTAGGCTTGAACTCCAGCCCAAAGGTATCCAGATTTTTGGGCAAAGAAACCGGTTGAAGAATACCCTGAAGATCAGCCCCCAAACCTTTGCCTGGCATAAACCCGTTTTTCAGCATCTCCGAGGCTACCATGACAGTTGCAGCTGCTATTCTGAGAAGTGGAATGTTTTCACCCTCAGGAACTTTATCCACTGAAATCGTATTGAGAACCTGGTAAACCCATGGCCCCTTATCTTCATCAGTCTCTATGAAGGGCACAATGGCATCATTTATGGCGCATGTATTGTCTTCCCCATGTACTACGACCTCTTGCCTATCCCACTCGAATTTGACTATCTGATGTAGTGTAGAAGGCACTGCTTTGGCAGCGTGAATCCATGGTCGCCCCAACAGAAGATTATACAACACTGTGACGTCTAACACTTGAAACTCCATGGTGAACTCGACTGGACCAATTATCAATTCAAGTATGATGTCACCCACTGTGTCTGTACCACCACCATCAAACCCTCGAACGCAGATGTTGTTCTTGTGGATTCGGTCATTATCAACCTTCAGTTTGTTCAAGGTGGACAACGGATAAATATTGGCACTGGACCCATTATCAATCAATACTCGAGTGACTACTGAGTCTTTACACTTCACGGTCAAAAAGAGAGCTCTATTATGTTCTGTACCCTCCACGGGCAACTCATCGTCGAAAAATGTCACCCGGTTCACCTCAAAAATCTTGTTCGCTATTTTCTCCAGATGGTTCATAAAAATCTTATCCGGCACATGGGCTTCGTTCAAAATTCTCATCAACGCCTGGCGGTGCTCGTCTGAATAGATCAATAATGATAGCAATGAGATCTGTGCCGGGGTCTTCCTCATCTGCTCCACAATGGAGTAATCCTGCGCCTTCATCTTTTTTAAGAACTCTTCCGCCTCTTCCTCGGTAACTGGCTTCTTTGTTGCTACTGGATTGGTCCGTCTTAACTCTGCGGGAGCAAAATACCTTCCCGAATGAGTTAGACCTTGGGTTTCACACACTTCTTCCATAACTTCCTTCCCCTTATACATCACTGTCACTTGATTGTAACTCCATGGCATGGCCATTTCACTGATTATTGGCAACTGCATTACCGACTTGATGACAACTGGTTCTATGTGAGCCCCCTTCACCACCACAAGTTTGCTTGACACCCCCTGCATCACCACCTTGACCGGCTCTGGTTTCTTCGCCACAATGGACGACCCTTTCCCCATCACCACAATTGGCATGCTGTCTACACTTTCCACCTGTACCACTGCCTTTTCACTGGTCGGTTTCTTCTTGGGACTGGCTTCACTGGCACGGATCATCATTACTGTTTGTCAGGGCTTCTTAAGCTCCCCTCCCTTGTGCACTAGTTCGATCATGTGGGCCTCATGGTGCGCTGGCAATGGATTCTGATTAATGTTTGGTGTCTTCGGTGCCTGAACCTCGATCCTATTTGTGTCAATAAGCTCTTGCATGGCAGTCTTCAATTTCCAACATTTCTCAGTATCATGTGCGGGATCCCCCGAACAATATTCACAGCTCACTGAATGGTCCAGATTCTAGGAAGAGGATTTGGCATTTTGGGCTCAATAGGATTCAACAGGCCTAACTGCCTCAATTTGTGGAAGAGAGCAGTATAGGATTCTCCCAGTGGAGTAAAGTTTTCTGCTTCTGCATCCTCTCATTCTTGAAATCTTGATTCCCACGGAAACCTAACCATAGAGGATTTCTATAGGCCCTTGGGGGCAGATATGTGTTTTGTGGAGGTGGGTATGTGTTTTGGGGAGCCGGTGCACGCCATTGCGGGTGAGCCGGAGGCTGGGTATATGTCTGGGCGTGGTGGACGGAAAAATATGGCTTCGGGTAGTACGGTTGCGGAGGGCCATATGGGGTGTATGGGTAATTTGGTTGGTGGGGTTGGGGCTGGTAGTAGGGTGAAGGACCTCTAGATCTGGACCAAGTACCTGCTTCGACTGTTGCGACTTCTTCCCGAGCACACCTCCCGTGCCGCTCTGGATAGCCTGAGTAGTGGCCTTGATCGCGGAATAACTTATTATCTTGTTGGACTTGAGTCCTTCTTCGATCATGCCACCCATCTTTACGACCTCATTGAAAGATTTACCAACCGATGTCACCAGGTGACCAAAGTAAGTTGGCTCCAAAGTCTGCAAAAAGTAATCCACCATTTCACCTTCCCTCATCGGAGGATCGACTCTTGCAGCCTGCTCCCTCCAACGGAACCCAAATTCCCTAAATCTCTCTCCGGGCTTCTTCTTGATTTTTAGCAATGTGAGACGGTCAGGAACGATCTCAAGATTATATTGGAAGTGATCAGCAAATGCTTGTGCTGGGTCGTCCCAGGTGTACCACCTGCTAGGATCCTGCCTTGTGTACCATTCTAGTGCGGACCCGCCCAAGCTTTGGCCAAAGTATGCTATCAACAGCTCATCTTTCCCATCGGCCCCTCTCATCTTACTGCAAAAACCACGCAGGTGTGCCACTGGATCACCATGCCCCTCATACAGATCAAACTTTGGCATTTTGAACCCCGTTGGCAGCTGAACATCGGGGAAAGGACACAGATCTTTATAGGCCACACTAACTTGGCCGCCCAACCCATGCATATTCCTGAAGGACTGCTCCAGGCTTTTTACTTTGCGAAGCACCTCTTCCTGCTCCGAATTCTTGGATGGCTTCTCAGTTTCTGCCGGGAGCTCAAAGTGAGGGGTATAGGTATGTGGCTCGGGAGCTCTGAAGGTGGGTTCAGGAGGATAGTATTGGTTGTCGTGAGCCTGAAACACCGGCTCGCTGGATGATCTTTGCAATGTGGTGGGTGGAGGTGCCACGAAAATAGGAACAATTGGTGGAGGAGGGTCGTGCTTTGGTGGTGGAGCTTGGGGATTGTAAGGAGCTTTCCCCTGATAGTATTGGTGAATTGGGAAACTCGTTGATGGACCAGTGGGAGGGTACTCCGGAGTTTGTGCCGGTGGGAGAGTAGGGGTAGCGGGAGGGACTGGTACTGGTTTCCCCCTAGCCCAGGCTAGGTGCATTTCTGATATCTCTTGTCTCAACCTGTCTACTTCCTCCTTCATTGTTTGTATTTCTATTTTTTCCTCTTCAACACTTTTGTCCGAACTAGACATGTTTTTCGGTATAGGTCCTTTAGATCTTGTTTGGTAATGGTAGTTTGCCAGTACATTCTAACAAGCTAACTGTTTGAAATCTCTGAAAAACAACAAACTTGTTAGTTTTTAGAGTTTAACAGATATGTTATTGCACATTGGGATGCAATGCACCTAGGCAGTTTAACCATTCCTATCATGTATTTGCTTCTATTGTATGCGTCATTCCGGCTTCTTACATATGTGCCCTCTTTTGAGTGCTTCCCAAACTTTCTTTTATTTCCTTTATTTCTTTCTTTTTGTTTTTCTATTATTCCCATCTTTTTCTTTTCTTTTTAATGGTGGTCGAATCTTATGTGGATTGTCTACGTATCATGCCCCCGCATAAATCAGACCGTGCGTAGTTCTGACCACAAGTGCGAAAAATAAAGACACAACTTTTGGATTTTTTCAATTTTCATTAACAAAACGTTCTATTACAAGGCAAAACTTTTTTGAAAGAAAACTGACAGACTTGATACGTACTACAAACTTTATGCAAAAGGGGAGATACAAACTCCAACGGACAACAGACTCTGAAGACAAGGAAAATACAGACTCAAATAATGGATGCCTTAGAGTTTTGAATTTTGGTGCGTTCGGCCTCACCGCGGGCTTTGGTGCAAGGCCTCTCTACAGATATTTCAAATCTTCCATGATCTGGTGGACATAAATCATTATTGAAGCAAAGAAGGTAGTACGGGACATATCCTCACAAGCTAGGCACTTCATGGTGATATAGTGCCCGATATCGCCGATTCTTCCCCTGACTCTGTCTTTTTCCCGAAGCAACCGCTCTATCTGTTGGTTTTGCGTCCCTAGTACTTGAGCGTTATGATAGAGTTGATCCTGAAACTCGTTCATCTATTTCTCCATTTGTGCCATCAGGTCATAGCAGTGCTTCCTATCTGTTCTGGCATCCCGGGCTTGCCTGAAGACCCGCTCTTTGAGAGTGGATATTGTTTCTCTCAATATAGCGATCTTCCGTTCGTAGACCCTCTTTATTTGCCACATATTATTTGCTCGCGCTTCTGTACCTCTTGCCCATCTGGCCTGGATCCTTGTCAACCTAGCTTCAGATTCTTCCAAACCCTCTTGACATTCAATGATTTGCCTTTTCAACTCATTTATCAACCCTTCGTCAGACCGACTTCTCAGTTGTCTGTCGGCATCCATTCTCATCTGTCGGATTTGGGTTTTCAAGACCTCATTTTCTTGGGCCAACTTCTTTTTATTCCCTTCGTCGGCGGCAGCCTGCAAACTGCTTTCAAACCGGAGATCCTGAACTTGTTTTTCAAATTCCCTTATGCGAGCCCTGTATTCGCGTTCTTTATCCAACCAAAGCCACGGTTCTTATGATACCCCAACGAACTCCTGAATGTGTGGTCTTTTGGTTGGCCGTTCTAGTGCGTCTCTAGTAATGTTCTTCCTTCTGTACCAGGTGAGATAGGCGGGTGAGACTTCGCCTCCGGATAGGTCACGCACCCGAGTGTTTGCCATTAAATACTGACATTCACTCCATATATAACGAACGGCTTCTTCATGAAATTGGCCTTCGGTGCTAACCTTGACTGCATAGACACTGAGATCTTCATCTGGATGTACCACCTGACACCTTCCTAATTGTCTCATCACCCGGTAGGGCGCGTAAGGCTGAATGCCTCGGAGTCCCATTAAGAGGAAGTAAGGACCAGTGGCGGGCATATGCACTATTTCTTCGACAGAAAGCCAACCCAATATCCAATCTATTTGTACCGCAGTGATGGCACAGAGATAGGATACCCAATCTTCAAACCCTTCCGGAAATCTGAGCCCCGAAACCCTCATATTATATTCTTCAATGCAGCCTTTGTCTGTAGATCTATAGCTCATATACTGAGGATGATGACACAAGTGCTCTATCATCCACATCTGCAATAACAAATTGCACCCCTCGAAGAAATCTGCCCCGGCTTTACAAGCTGTGAGAGCTCGATATATCTCGGATACTATCATAGGGGAAAGCGTGCTTTTGTTGTTGGTGATCAAGACCTTGACGACTCCAGCCACCTTTAGATCAATGTTTCTATCTTTCTGGGGAAACACCACAATGCCTAAGAACGCTACCATGAAGTCGAAGCACCTATGTTCATCCCATTTTGTCTGATACCCTCTGCTACAAACCCCGCTTTCTGGATCGTCGAACCCTCATATATGCCCATACCTCCAGTATATGAAATGTAGGGTAGAAAAGCCCCTATCCAATTCAGCGTATAGGACTCCCTTGCTTATTTTTAGTAGATCCATAAACTTGTGAGAATTAAAGACCCTTGGAGCAATCAGATATTTTTGCCTTAGCCCTTCAGTAATGTCCATATAACCTGCTACCTCTTCTAAGGTTGGGGTGAGTGCAAAATCCGAGAAGTGAAATACATTATGGGTCGGGTCCCAAAACATAATCAAAGCCTTTATGATATCACATCTGGGTCTGATGTTAAACAAACTGGTGAGACCTCCCAGATGTAGTTTGATCTTATCTCGCTCCGACTGTTCCAAATCCTCCCACCACAAGCGCAACTCGAGAGGGATCTTGCTCCTAACTGTTACTGGCAAACCTGGACCCGTGCTCATTCTGCATGTTTGTTTAGGGTGATTAAGACTCATTTTGAGTCAAAGAAGGAAAAGAATAAATTAAAATTGAAACACACATTTTTTTTCTAAACAAAACTCTGATCTTGTAAATACGGCCTTTCAACAGTACGAAGAAGACTTGAAGGCTATGTTTGTTAACCGGCCAAAGTCTTGAAAATGACCAAAGGTGGCTGTTCTCGCAAAAGCAGCCTTCCGGCATCCTTTTGGCTATTTTTTACAAGAATGGCATCACCTTAATTTATGTGTGACGAAAAAATTAAAATTTTGACATTTTTTTGGCTATTTTACAAAAAAGGGAGGTTGGACTCGATGAGGGTTGCCTACGTATCTCACATCCGGTGAGAATCAAACATGCGTAGTTCGGGCAAAGAAAATAACTAATTTTGAAAACAAGATTCTTTTATTTTGTTTTTCAAATAAATCAAACTTAAAAAAACAATTCCTCTTTTTTCTCTTTTTTCTCTTTTCATTTTCTCAAAATTTCGGCAGAGTTTCGACGCTGTTTGGACATTGGTTTTTTTCCAAAAATAGGTAATTATCTCTCTACACTGCTATTATTATTATTTCTATTTTTTTTTCTTTTCCTTTTTCAAATTTTCCCAATGTTCAAAGCCGGTCAGCATACAAGTCCGAAGCAAATAAAATGCATAAGCAGTAAGTAGGATGCATCAGGATGGTCTTTTCCATTTCAGGTACACCTGTCCTAGACAGACCCAACCCCTGTGTTGAGCCTCCAAAGTCAAAATGCACATGATGCAAACAAACGTTCCTACTAGGGATCCGGCATGAGGTTTTGTTATGCTAGGTTTAAAACCTGGGTGTTTGTTCTAGACCTGGCTTACCCGAGCGGACAACTCGAGCCGAGGATGGGAGCTGTGTACCGGTAACCAAAAGGCCATCCGATTTTGCAACTCCTCCGAATCCTCGTTCTATTTTGGGATATGACACTAACAGAAAGAAGTCATGGCCAGCGTGCACTCCTCAGGAGAGAGAAGAGAAGGGTTTCGGCACAGTTTATATACAATTCAGATAATATCAAAGCGGTAAACATTTAGCACATTTAGCATGAAACATGTAGGAAAATCAGCTAAAGCCAAACATAACAATTATTCTAAGCTCAAATTCTTGAACCCTGAATCGAAGTTCTGGGTTTAAAAGATCCCCAGCAGAGTCGCCAGAGCTGTCATACCTCCTTTTTACCTGTGCCCCGCAAGGGCGTAAGGGAGTTTTTCCAATTAAAGGACAATCTAAACGGGATTTGTTTATTTAATTCAGAGTAGCCACTTGGGAGATTTATGGTGTCTCAAGTCACCGGTTGAATCCCGAATCGAGGAAGAAATTGACTATGCATTACAGTCTATGAACCAGAAATCCGAACAAGGAATTCTGTTAACCCGGGAGAAGGTGTTAGGCATTCCCGAGTTCTGTGGTTCTAGCACGGTCGCTCAACTGTCATGTTCGGCTTATTTATCTGATTGCAATACATGTTGAACCTATGTGCACATTTTAACTTTTTACCGCTTTTATTATTATTATTTTTAACGAGAATTGCAACGTCGTGACAATACATCTCGAACCACGTCACATCAATGCACCCGTGGTTATCGACACATTTCGACTCCATTGAGATGTGGATTTGGCTCACATAAATGCGCACCTGAGTTTAGGGAGGTAATGTTATTAAAATACGCGCCTAAAGAGACTAACGCATTGTTATTTTGGAAGAGGTCGCGAAATTCGCTAAACGGCCCGTCCCGAAATCTAAGTATTTAATATATACATTTAACGAGGGCCCTGCAGTTTGTGCGTTTTGTTTGGTGAGGCTCGGCTCATATTTTATTTAAAGGTTCATCCTAAAGTAAACTATGATATTCTACATTATTTGTCTCTAAAAAGGAAGCCTAATTAATTAATATGCTTGAAAAAGCCCTAACTTATTAGTTATTAGGTTAAAACAAGCGCAAACGGAAAATTGCACTCGAACTTGTACAAAGGGAGATTGTTTTGATTCTTGTTCTACCAGTGAATATTACTAAAGTGGAGATTATAAATAGAACATGAGATTGACAACAATATTACCAAGACAAACTAACTATTCTCAAACTAATTTAAACTAACATTTTTAGATGAATTGGACTATTAGAAATAACCATATGTAATACAAAGCCATTTTTTTGAACTCTTTTACAACTATTGAAAATACATCAGTATTTGAGAATTGACATTAGGCTAACATTGTTCAAACAACCATTTCAGTAGCCTTGAACCTATACGATGATACCTTCAATTCGTTTGAATCTAGACCTCACACTCATACAAGCTTGGAAAAACAGTAGCTCACATGGTCTAAATACAGTCCAGCTAGGTACGTTTACACAAACCAGTCTCATTACAGAAACCAAACATTATACATATGAAACCTTATTACTCATTAATCAGTCAACTACATATTTAGAACAAAGAAAAGAAGCTATATTCAAGTATAAATCTAAACAGGAGGAATTCCATAGGAACAAAGCCTAGTCAACACTTCATTTCACCTCAAGCCAAGAGTGTACAAATATGTACCTGGAAAGAATGCAATGAGGAAGAAGAAGAGAGGAAGGTCAGCAGCAGCAATAACACAGCAATACAACAGCAGCAGACCAGACTTAAACCAATTAGCAAGAACAATTTCCACCAGAATACACTCTCAACCAATAGCCCAGAATCAATTGTAAAACCAAACTGCAATAACCAACACCCAATAGACTCGAATGAACTTGAACTTAAACCAGAAATGGATCAGCAGTTATCAGAAGAAATTCCAGTGAGTTGAACTTAGGAGGGGAAATCAGAATCGCCTAACACACTCGAATTGAATCAAAGGACCCAATGGAACAGTAAGACCCGATGTATTCTGTATTTTTAGTCTCAGAACTGATCTTAAACTGATTAAACTCTCAAGAGATGCTCTCAAAAAGACTTATTTTCAGGTCTCTAAAGCTGATCATTCTCAAAGCTTTCTCAACTTTTTTTTTCAACTCAACTGACCAAGAACCAGCCCCTTAACTCTGTCCAAACTCCCTATACTTATACCTCAAGACAGATCTGCCTCCCTACCCTCAAAAGCACCCCAAACTCTTAGGAAAATATATATGCCCATCCTTATTCCTTAGAACTCCCATTACTATATGTTTTCTCTTTTTTAATTTCCCTATTCTCCACTACTATATGTCTTGTTTTATTGCTTCGTTCAAAGGTTATGGGTGCCTATTTGTTAATTACTTCCCTTAACTCTTACCCATACCATTATGTTGTGTTCCCCACTTATTAGTAAAAAATGTATTAGTTTAATATTACCTTGGTACTTACTGGACAGAGCACTTAACTAAACATTTTTAAACTTTCTTAAAACCCCAAAATACCCCCATGATGCCCTGAACTACTATCCTACCCTGACCCCTTTAATCTATCCCAACTATCAGCTATAACCAATTGAGCTTATCAATCAATTACTTAACCATATGAACTGACTCCTAACAAGCATATCAAAACTAAATTCAATACAGAACAACATCAAGATTCAATTCATCAACATCAGTTCAAGCTTGCATTCAGATTAGACCAAATAGTATCCAAATAAGAACCAATGATTGAAAGCAACATACATTGGGTACTAAGGTCGGATTGATTATGATTGGTACAGATATACTAACACAATGCTAAATTAAGACTAAACAAAGATGAATGAAACATTGTATATACTGGACTGAGCCCTTATGCTGAGATCAAAACAAATCGACACCAAACAACTGGATGAGAATTACGGAACTACAAACAAGACGGATTAATCGACGAAACTATTTAACCACATGTTAATCGACAGAAGAAAAACTGGACCAAGAAAAGTCCGATGGAGAAGGGAGAAAAATAATTGAAAAGACAAAACTAATCAGACAAACAAAGAAACAATAAAAAGAGAAAGTAAAAAAAGAAGATACCTCAGGATTTCAGTCCCAGCTCCCATTTGTTTTAGTTGAAACTTCCACTTATGTTTGAAGTCGAGACGGACCTTAATCGAGTGTTCTCGACTAAGAACACACGACTAAGGTCGACCTCAACCTCAATTTTTTCCCTTTTGGATAGATTCCCAAGTTCTGGTTCTTCTAGGGTTTGTTCTTTAGATTTGGAATCTGATAAGCTCTAATAAGATTCGAGGGAAAAGGGTCTTGTATTAGGAACAAGGGTGGCCTAATGGTCAAAGGATGTGATTTTGGGACTGGCTGGGTATGTTTTAGGGTTTTGCTCGAATCTTCGATCGAAGATTCGAAACAACCTGAGATGATTCGAGGTTAAAGGATTATGGATTTGGACTGAGGGTGGTTTGAAGGTTAAGGGGTGTTAGTGTTATAACCCATATCCACACGCGTTAGTTCATGCCATATGTTAGTTAACACAAATCCAATAAGTAATTATC
>MU768201.1:0-20672 GCA_026770625.1 Nicotiana glauca
GTTTGAAGATATAGATAGGAATCTTGTAATTTGTAGTGGACACGCTTAGTTAGTTTTTCTTATGGTGATGTTGATGTAATAACAGGGCCGTGGATCGGAACCTCGGCGGAACGGCACCTCACTCGGCTCTCCAACTTATGTCTCCATCATTTTTCTAAACTACACTAACTTGATTCCTTTATAGCCAAGGATAAGTAGGCAACCTCGGAAGCAAGGTTCGGTAAAATCATTAAAGAAAGCTTCCCGCGGAGTATTCAAGCGGGCAAAAATCTCTCGTATCCGCTCACTTATATTTGCACGAAAACCTTTCAAGTTTCCGAGCAAAGAGGGGCAGCTGTGAGCACGTGATTTTTGCCCTACATGAAAATAACTCCTAAAAATAGACCAAAATAATTTTAATTGATTTTTAGGTGTTTTTCTTTATTTAGTTATATTTCATGCATTTTTAATATTTTTTTAAAATCATAGAAAAACAATAAAAAGTGTCACACTTTAATTTCATGACACCTTAGATTCAATTTGCATTTAGGAATTAATTACATTGAGTTAATTGTGCTATTAATCAAAAAATAAAAAACAAATAGGCATTTTTACATAGTTAGATAATTAGCTTAATTTTACAATTTGAATTGACTTAGGAATTTAACTTAGGTTTTAATTAATTAAAGAAGGAAAAGAAAACAAAAAAAGATAGGGAATTGAAAGGGCTTGGTCTCAAATTTTAATTGGGCCACACATTTTAGAAGCCCAAATTTCCCCCAACCCAGTCCAAACCGGGTAGAGCCAATACCCAATACCCTAAACCTAGACCTAGACTCAACAAAAGGGGGGGATTTTTCTCTGAAAAGAAAATGAGCGCAGCTTCTGAAAAAAGAGGTCCCTATTGTTCTGCACCTTCTTCTTCGATTTGAAAAACCAGCTGAGAACAGAACCAAAAAAGGACCCAACGCCCAGATTCTGAAGCTTCATCTTCTCCAAACGACCCCTTTCTCCTTCATCTCAAGTGCTCAACCAGCGGCCATGGCTTGAACCGCACGACCACCCTGACCCCTTCTTCCAGCGGTGAACTCGCCGAAAATAGTAATACCCACACACAGATGTAGTAGAGTGCTACGAACAGAGAAAGGAGTAATAAGAAAAACAATTTTAGTTTCTTTCATTCATTATCAAAGGAAAATTGAGTTCAAATTCCAAAAAAATCAAAAAGAAAAAAACAAAAAATATATCTTTGTCTCTCCATTTTAATTTTCGGATTTTCGTTTCAAAGCCATGGGGTTCTTTCGTGTTCGAGCTCGCTCGACGTTGCCATTGAAGTATCGAGTGGACGACCTTGTTCGACGTTCCGTTTCATTTGCATATCTAGTCGTTGCAATTTTTAGGCCAGATTCTGATTTTTGGTTCTGTTATTTTCAGATCTTTGCTGCTGAGTTTGCTAAACTCTGGTTTTGATATCAATGTTTTGTCATGGGGTATTTGAGTTGCGAAGTGTTTATAATCTCGGATTTTAATGGGAATTTGTTCAATTCTGCCCATATGGTGTTTGTTTGAGTGATCAAGCTGCCGGCTAGATCCCGTTCGGGCGAGCACCGTTAAAGGTGGTTGTGTCGAGGTTTTTCTGTTCGAGGTTCTAGACGTCGTTTCCAGTCGCGATTAGTTATATTTCATTCCAGATTTTGTGTTCATTTTTGGGTAAGCCTTTTCTTATAAGTTGAAAAACAAATATATTTGAATTCAGTCAAAAGTTTGCCTTAAAATGATAACTGTAGGTATGATTATGTTGTTTTGGTCTTTTAATTTGCTCTGTTAGCATTCATTACTGGAACTCGTCGTATACCGATGCATTGTTTGTGCATTTAGGTGGTGCTTCGTTCCTTCTCTGAGATTTGCTGGGGCACTGATTTTTAGCTTCTATTGCTGGCTTGGAGTTCATTCGTATGTGTCAATTTGTTTACTAAATGGACCATGTTGAATAGGATTTTATTTGAATTAGGGAATGAAGATTCAATTCCATAGATGCAGACAATTTCAAAATGCCTTTAGCCCATCAATTGCTTGTATTTTAAATATCCAAGTAATTCATTTCTTGTATAATAATTCCATAACTCATAGCCCTCATAAATTAGACTAAGAGCTAACATTTGTAGTTGTCATAGTTAAATACACTCTCTTTTAAACCATTAGAATTAAGGTGTGACGTGCTGAACAAAATGACAATTGCATGGCCCTCGTTTTAATTAGTCTTGTATTGATCCTTAGAATTCGAGGCATGCCGTTTAGCTAAATTATATGGCCCTCGCAAAGTTGCAAACGCAAAAAGCTTTAGGCGCGTTAGTTTAGTAATATTACCTTCTTCAATTCGGGTGCATATTTATGTGACCCAAATCCAAATCTCAACGAAGTTAAAATATGTCAAAGGCCACGGGTGCATTTATGTGACGTAGTTCAAGACATGTTTTAATAACTTTGCAATTTTCTCTAAAATTGAATAAAAGTGGTTTTGAAGTAAAATGGCACATAGGTTCAAAATGTTTAAAATCAGATAATTAAGCAAAATATGACAGTTGAGCGACCGTGCTAGAACCACGGAACACGGGAATGCCTAACACCTTATCCCGGGTTAACATAATTCCTTACCTGAATTCTGGTTCGCGGACTGTTAAACTGAGTCAACCTCTTCCTCGATTCGGGATTTGAACCGGTGACTTGGGACACAATAAATCTCTCAAATGGTGACTCTGAATTTTTTAATAATAAATCCCGTTTTGATTGTCCTTTAGTTGGAAAAAATCCTTTGTACCCTTCCGGGGGTAGGAAAAAGGAGGTGTGACAATGGGCACAAGAGTAGTGGCTCGACTCTTGAGACCTCTTGGACTCCCTCTCCTCTCTCTCCCTAGTGAGCATACCCTCAATCCTACTAGCAATTCTCACCGCCTGCTGATAAGGAATGTCCATCTCCAACTCTCGAGCCATGCTAGATCTGATGGGTGGGATAAGACCCTCAATGAACCGGCAAACCCTCTCGAGGATAGTAGCAACCAAGGCCGGTGCATGCCTAGCCAATCTAGTGTAATGGATAGCATACTCCGAAACAGTCATAGCACCCTGGCGCAAATGCTCAAAATCTGTGTGCCATGCATCCCTGAGGCTCTTAGGAACAAACTCTCTCAAGAACATATCTGAGAGCTAGGTACAGGTCAGTGAAGCAGCCTCGTCTGGACTGTCTAACTCATAGGTGCGCCACAAATAATAGGCGGCTCCCCGAACCTGGAAGGCAGTGAAGGAAACCCACTAGATCCTGCTATACCCATAGAGCGAAGAATATGGTGGAACTCCTCCAGAAATCCCAAGGCATCGTCTGATGCTAATCCACTAAATACCGGAGGATCATACTTCTTGAACCTCTCAAGTCTCCGCTGCTCGTCCTCTAAAGTAGCTGCCCCATCCTCGGGTTGAACTGGCATTGCAGGCGGTGCTGGAATGATCCTTGGGACCTGCTCAACATGCACTAGCTGCTCCAGAGTGCAGGCGGCGGGAGTCTGTGCTCCTCCCCCGGCTTGGGATGTGGCTGCAACAAGGGGAAGAAACCCTGCCTGAGCCAAAGTGGTGTACATACTCATGAACTGAGCCAAAGTCTCCTGAAGGGCTAGAGTAGTAGCGATGGTAGGCGTGTCAGGTACCTAGACTCCGGCTGGATCTACTGACGGTACCGCAGCGGCAACTCGCGCAGCTGCTCTCACTGCACCATGTGTGCGTCCTCGGCCTCTAACCCGGCCCCGACCTCTGACGGCTGCAGCAGGGGGCGCGGTTGCCTGATCGTCTCGAGTAGAATGTGTCCTCACCATATATGAGAGAATAGAAGATAGAAGTTTAGAATTGTGATGTCAAAATATCGCACGACAAGGAATCAAATGAAGTGAAAATTTTCCTAGTAGTTACATAGTCTCTCGTAGATAAGTACAGATGTCTTCATACCGATCAGCGAAACTCTAATAAACCAGCTTGTGTTCAGTGACTCCTATGAACCTAGAGCTCTGATATCAAGTTTTTACGACCCCAATTCGCCCTCCATTAACATCTCTTGACGGCACCTAGTCTCTACGACTAGGTAAGCTTAACAATGCGGAAAATAAACTAACTTGCAAAAATAAATAATCAAAACTGAACAACTAGAAGAAATCTGTTTATAAAGTGCTGCTCGGCATATACAACTCAATATCACAGAAGCCTAAAATATTATCCCAAAATATGGAAACTCACAGGAACACACGCTGAAAGAAACGTGGTACAATGCTCTAACTCTAGAATGTCTATAACAACAATAAGAAGGAAGGCTAACTGCTAAAAGATAGAATAAGATAGAGACTCCTCAGTCTGCGGATGTGGTAGATGAACGTTGAAGTCTCTGATAGATCTCCCCGCCTCAAGGGTGATACGCCTGGGTGGAGGTACCTGGATCTGCACATGAAAAACATGCGCCGAAGGGGCATGAGTACACCACAGTGGTACTCAGTAGTGTCAAGCCTAACCTCGGTCAGGTAGTGACGAGGAAGGTCATGGCCCTACTAAGATAAATAAATAATAAATGACAGGATAAAGAAACAGTATAATGAGAATCTACAGCAAGAATCTAAACAGGATAATAAGGATACAGTGACAGAAAACAGAAATAAGGCAAACCCAAGGAAATACCGTTTACAACAAGGGCGATAACAGGGGATCTCTTGGTATACTCACCATATACACTAGGGATCTCTGGGTATCCTCAATAAGTATGCCAGGGATCTCTTGTTATTCCGAGGATCTCTTGGTATCCTCAATATATACATGTGCCAGGGATCTCTTGGTATCCCGCACCTCAGTCCAAATCGTAACCACGTGCAGGGGACTCCCGGGAGGCTTTCCCGTAGTCCCAAATTTAAACACAGAATAGCAGCTCAAGAATATTAGAATAAATGCTAAACTCATAACAAGTATCAGTTAATTCTAGCCTAACACACTTCACGAAATACAAAAAAGGCAGTTTAAGCTAATAGGCAATTAAATCAACTAAGCATGCTTTTCTAAACTAACACAGGCTATGTTTGCAAGTAGAATATTAACAGGTAAGAAAAGAACTCAATCTAAATACTTAAAGTAAAATTGAATTTTCAACAATTAGATCAAGTACACGCTCGTCATCTCACGTACGAGGCATTCAAATACCAAAAATCATATCTTCATGGGGAAAGGTCCCCCACACAAGGTTAGACAAGCCACTTACCTCGAACCGGATCAAATCAACTCGAAACCACACGTTTGCCATGAGTATCCGACTCCAAATGGCCCAAATCTATTCAAATTCAATTATATATTGTAAACAATATCTCGAGCAACTGATTCTACGATTTAATTCAAAGCTAAGACACGAAATTAGGTAAAATAACCAAAATGCCCCTCAGGCCGACATCTCGAAATTGGTAAAATTAATATTTTCAGAAACCTCGTACTCTCACGAGTCCAACCATATGAACATCTCCCAAATCGGATGTCAAAAATTCACTCAAATCTCAATAATTCGGTCTATGAAGTTTTATCAATTTTTTCGTTCAAAATCCAAAACTAAAGGAGGAATTCATGCTTAGATTAGTGGGTTACAAGCAAAAAGGAGTCTAGAATTATTACCCAATAGATATATCTAAAAATACCTCGAATTCTCGCTCAAATCCTAGCTCTCAAGCTTAAGTTTTGGTAAAAATGGCTAAAACCTCGATTTTGAAATCTTATATCTGCCAAGGTAATTTGTGAATCGCGATCGCGAAGAGAAAAATGAAGGCTCCAAAAAAATAGCCTACGGGAACGCGAGGGAAGGCACGCGATCGTGAAAGATGATGAGATAGCCTTACGCGATCGCGTCTGAAGACACGCGAACGCGAAGAAGGAATAGACATTGAGCCATCGGCTCAGTCTATACTACGCGAACGCGAAGGAGCAACTGCGAATGTGAAAGAGGAAAGGACAGTGCTATGCGATCGCGAACATATCCATGCGATCGCGAATAAGTAATTGGGCCCCGCTCTGAAATTAATCTGCGTGAATGCGATGAGGGAGGCGCGATCGCGAAGAAGAAAATGTCTGCAACAGACCTGAAGCAAAATCTGCAACTTTTTCCAACTTGAAAAGACCCGTTTAACCACCCGAAACACACCCAAGGCCCTCGATACCCTAACCAAATGAACCACCATATCCTAAAACCTTATTCAAACTTGTACCAATCCTTAAACCACCTAAAACAATGCTAGAAACTCGAACTAATCAAGGATTTATTAAGAACTCCAATTTTTCTCAAAATACGTTTTCGATCAAAAACCCAACCAAACTACGTCCGAATGACTTGAAATTTTACACACACATCCCAAATGACATGACGGAACTACTGCAAACTTCCGAAATTCTATTCCGACCCTAGGATCAAAATCTCACAATCGGACCAGAAACTTTAAAAATTTAAACTTCGGCATTTCAAGCCTAAATTAGCTACGGATCTCCAAAACACATTCCTAACATGCTCCCAACTCCGAAATCACCTAACGGAGCTAACGGAACCATCAGATTTCCATTCCGAGGTAGTATGCACACTTTTCCGACTATGGATAACTTTCCAACACTTAAGCTCTCATTTAGAGACTAAGTGTCCCAAAGCTCTCCGAAACTCAAAATCGAATGCCCCGGCAAATCAAATTACCAGAAATAAACTTGGGAAAAGCAGTTAATAGGGGATCGGGGCATTAATTCTTAAGACGGCCGGCAGGATCGTCATAAAAATAATAATGTAACGTCCCTTAAGAAAGTCTTGAAAATTCTTAACGTCCACGAAAAATTATACTCTTGGTTGCTTAATCACCGTTATTTGGCATCTGCCACGGAATATACTCTTTTTGCAAATATGCATTAGAATAATTTTCCCAATTATTTTATTTTATGTAAGGGTCGTTTGTTCGGGAATCAAGGTATTCCATGATTAATTATGGTACACTAACACTCGTCCCATAAATTTTGAAAATAATTTTTTTGCATTAATTTGTTCAAGCAAGTTTCAACCAAACACTAAAACGTGTTGTAACATTAGAAGGGGCGAATGTAAAATAGTGATGTTGGGTTCATCTTAAACGATATACCTCCCGTTTGACAAAAAAATTTTGGAGCTTTTTTTTCAAATTTTGTTTTTAAATATCTGTTTGTTTATAAATTTTAACCATTTTATAGAATATTTTGAAAATAAAGTCTTCAAATCCCAAAAACAGCTTTAGGGTAGTTTTTAAAGTTTTTCACTCACAAAATTCAAATTTTCTTCGAGTAAGATATATGTCCAAACATAATTTTAACTTTTAAAAATTATTTTTATTTTATTTCAAAAACTATTTTTTTTTCATGTTTCAGCCAAATCTATATACAAACGCTAGCATAAGTTTTTTCACAAATTGTGTGAAAAGCCACAAGTGTCATTGCCTAATACTCCTTGAAATGTCATAATCAACACTAAAATACATAAAAGAATGTCTGAGTTTTTTATTTATTTTTTTTTAATTTTCTTATTGACAAGAGGGGTTGCTCTGATGGTAAGCAACCTCCACTTCCAACCAAGAGATTGTGAGTTTGAGTCACCCCAAGAGCAAGGTGGGGAATTCTTGGAGGGAAGGATGCCGAGAGTCTATTTGGAAACAGCCTCTCTACCCCAAGGTAGGGGTAAGCTCTATGTACACACTACCTTCCCCAGACCCCACTAGTGGGATTATAGTGGGTGGTTATTGTTATTGTTGTTGTAATGTCTATGTTTTTTAATTAACAGTTTTAATCCAAACTTTTTACTAAATAAGTTACACTGGCCTCATTTGTTTTTTTTTTTTAAGATTAAGACGTATGAATCTGAACACACATCTGGCTATCAAGATGTGTATTAAGATTAAGACATATGAATCTGAATACACATCCGAATATATTAAGATGAGTATTAAGTTCTGAATACTAAAAATTAAGACTGTTTAATTTTTAACATCTGAATGCATAAAATTTATCTTTATTTGAAAAAAATCTAATATTCTATCAATAAAATATATAGTTTTTTAAAATATGATAGTTGTTGTTGGTGATGGCTAACGGGTGAATGTCGACTAAAGGCGTTGGTTGATGGTAGTTTTTGTTGATGATGGTGGTTCATGCTAGTAGCTAGTAGTGATTGGTAGTAGTGGCAATTATGATTGATGATGGTGGGGGGTGATAGTTAATAGTGGCGGGTGGTGGTTTGTGATTGAGAAAGATGGTGATAGGTTATAATGATAGGCAGTGCCGACTGTGGTTGTTAATGGTGATGGGGCGGTTGGTTGTGGTAGTTGAGGTGGATAAGTGTTGACTGTGAGTGAGAATGATGGTGGTGGGATGGTGGATGGTTGATAATGGTAGCGGCTATGATTGAGAATGATGTTGGTGTGGTGGTGGTGGTGGTAGCATAGTGGTAGTTGATAATGGTAGGCGGTGACGGCAATTAATAAAGAATATGTGATAGCGTCTTAATGAAATTAAGTTTCTGTTACAGATCTTAATCATACTGACTTAATCAGATCTATTAAGTAGCTGTTAAGTAACAAAACAAATAGACTTAATGATTAACATCAGAATAATTAAGATTCAGACTTTAAAAACAAACGCACTTAATACCTGAAATTTGAATGATTAAGATTCAAACCTCCATTAAGTGCAAACAAAAACAAATGAGGCCTAAGGTTAAGTTTTATATTCCCTTTAATAAATTGATTTTTTAATTATTGAAATGTCATTTTCAGTCATTTTCGGTCCGCAACCGGCCGAGCCGTGCACTTCTTTTGGAGTTTATATTATTGAAATGGCTAATCAGATGAAAGCTTAGTGATGAGACCTTTTTTTAAAGTTAAAACTTGAGACCTATATTAGAAATTTCAACTCTCTTTGCCACGTTTCTTGAGACCATATTAAATCAGAACAATTTTTCAAATTTAATGATTATTTACATTGCGTGCTCCTGTTAACTTATAAGGGCTCGTTTGGTACGAGCAATAAGGAATAATTAATTTTAAAATTAAATTTAAGATAAGTTTTTCTCATAATTAATTATTTTGGGATTATTTATTCTTGTTATGAACTGAAAAAATCAAGTGTCATGCGGAAGCTAGTAACACAAACTTTGAACGACGATAAATCGGACAACAAAAGAAAAATATACCAAAAGAGACACACTGTTTAGTGTGGTTCGATCAATTGACCGATGTCCACGGCGGAGATAAGCAATCCACTATATAAAAGAGAGCACAAAATATCGAGAGAACAACCTCGCGAAGTGACAAACACAAGTGGCACACTAACACTCACCCCATAAAGTTCCCTCCCCCCCTCCTAAACACGACTCTCGAACCCCATATGGCAACATTGTGGATTTTACTAAATGAGAAGGGCAGATCTTCAATTTATAGAACTCCAAACATTTTCCTCCAAGAAAATGGACAAGCCAAATATGAAAGAATTATGGAGAGGAAAATCCAATTATGGTAAGAAAATCTCGACAAACACCTAACAATCCCACCTCACATAGGCTAAAAAAAATACTACAATTTGAAAATAACTAATCTCGGAATTAGTTATATCACGATTTTATCCTTACCAAACATGAAATAAACTTATCTTAAATTTAATTTTGAATTTAATTATCCCTTATTCCCCGTACCAAACAAGCCCTTATAAGTTAACAAGAGCACGTAATGAAAATTATCATTAAATTATTGGGAAAATTGTTCCAATGAAATATGGTCTCAAGAAACGTTGCAAAGAGAGACGAAATTCTAATAAAGGTCTCAAGTTTTTACTTTCAAAATAGAATTTTTTTGATAGAAACTAATTAGGAGCGCTTGACCATTTTAATGGACCTATTCTACTCAAATTTAAATTAATCTGATCAATAAATTTCGAATATCAATACCCAAAAAAATTATAAATTACTCCTAAGATTAGAAGGAAAAAAAAGACTAGCATCTCATCATAAGTCATTTAAAAATAGATAATTATCTTACTGCCTATTTTAATTTTCAATTAGAAAGTTTAGATAATCATCACTAAGCTTTCATATGATTAGCCATTTTAATAATAATAATTTCTCGAAACGTACGTTGCACGTTGTATCCAGCATTCGTTTTTATAAGAAAATATATACATAAAATAAATTTTTCCTAAGGATCTAACAGACATGACATGAGCTACACTATTAAAATATGTTTCCATGTTAATGTTATATAAATAGTATGTATTATGTAACATAATTCTGTGTTATTTTTCTTAATATAAGGATTTTGAAATTAACTAAATATAATAATACTACTTTGGCTGAATTGACGTTATTATATATGCCCACAAAATTGTCCGTCAAATTTTGGGATTGTTCGATTGGAGCAACTTATAAATTTAGTAAGATTGAACCTGTCAAATATAATTCCAGATTCACCTCTTTATAATAGTGTACGTATCTTCTTGGAATTATGAATCCGCCTCTAAAATTGTATAACTATTCAAATCTATTTATTAATGCTTAGTTTATTTGAACTTATTTATGTGACATTGTTCAAGAGTATGAAAATGAATAGAAGTGAAAGAGACTCGACTGCAAAATTATAGTGATTATGAGGAATATTTAATGTAGATTGTGTTTTCTTACGTTTTTTTACATTATGGATAAGGAATAATTTATTTATTTTAAGGGTATTGTAGTACTTCAACTTTATAAGGTTATTTTCGTCTTTCATGATTTAACTTTGGTCTTCCCACTTATAACATAGTACTAGTTTCTTAACACGTGCGTTGCACGTGTATTCCAAGTTATTTTTATAAAAATTAGATAAAATATAATAAATTTAAATAACATGCGTATTGTTCAAAGAATATTATTGATATACTATTAGAAATTATACATATTAAAAGTTACAGCTCATTTGAGTAAGAATATATGATATTTAAGTGATCATTCAAAGTAAATCAAATTCAAAATAATTGAACAACCGTCTCTATCTGAAAAGATGAACCACGACCTTAACTTAGTTTATTATTTATAATAATATTATTGTAGTTTATGAGGTAAAAATATGTCAGGAGTCGTTTGTGATAATGAGGGTGAGAGTGTTGCCCAATGGTGCGTTGTATTTAACAGATGAAAAAGGAAAATATTTGGATATGGTTATCAAGTCTGGCACAATCAGAAATGTTACGAATGTTTGTTTAATTGTGTTGTTTGTACTTGGCATGTTTTGAATATTGGAATGACGAAAGGATTTTGTTCTGCTATCTAAAAACTTTATCATTCGCTACCCCTTTAAGCCTTATTTATTTTCTTTCATATCCCTCCTTCGGAATCATTAGCAAAGATCAGAAACACAAGCGGAAAGATAAGTAAAGAAAAAGAGAAGAGAAACGAATAAAAAGAGAGAGAAGAAAAAAAAGAAAGGAAAAAAAAGAGAAAAAAAATAAAAGAAAAAGAAAAGAAAAAGAAAAGAAAAGAAAAGAAAAGAAAAGAAAAAACAACAAAAAATAACAAAACAACAAAAAGAGAAAAAGGAAGAAAGAAAAGAAAAGAAGAGAAAGAGGAAGAAAAAGAAAAGAAAGATCACAACAAACAAAGTAATTCCAATGACATGAACTACATTCGACCTGACTCCTTTTCAGGATACGTAGGCAGTCTCGCGGTTCGGTCCCATCAAATAAAATTCAAAAGTCCCTAAGCAAGAAACTGGGGCAGAAGTTGTGATAGTTGTAAGAAATCT
This sequence comes from Nicotiana glauca, assembly GCA_026770625.1. Taxonomy (NCBI): domain Eukaryota; kingdom Viridiplantae; phylum Streptophyta; class Magnoliopsida; order Solanales; family Solanaceae; genus Nicotiana; species Nicotiana glauca. Next base: position 11,811 of record MU768201.1, read on the forward strand.
GATTCCGAAAGTTGTAATTTTTGAACCCTATTGAGTTGTTTTGAGCCTTTTGATACCCTTTCTTCCTAACCCCAACCAAAAGCCTACATTACGGTCCAAAGAAAGACCTTCCGATCAGTCTTCGTGAGATGCCAAGTCAAGAGAGTAGAGATGAATCATATAAGGGGCAACACTCCGGTCCAAACAAGGGAAGTTAAGAATGAAAGAGTCTTATTGATGAAAACCCTCACGGGTACCGCCAGACGATGAAAGCTGAGAGAAATCAAAAATGAGAGAGTCTTATTGGTAAAAACCTTCACGGGCACCATAAGGCGACGACAATTTGAGAGAAAGAATCAAATGAGACAGGCTTGGTGGTGAAAACCCTTTAGGCAATACAAGTCGAATAAGGATTGTGAATCAGATTGGGTAAGCGGAGCATTAAAGCCTAGTTTCACGGCAAAAAGGTACAACAAAAGCTGAACATTATATTTGCTTGACAAAATATCTACAGGTGCATGTCATGGTCATTAGAGTTGGTATCCACGTCTGATAGGTTTTTACTTCGTAGTTTTCTTGTTAGGAATCATCTCTTTCCTTTATCCTGCACTCTGTTCCTTTTGTTTTGTTCACTTCCCCCTCCTGAGTTTGTTTGGTCATAACAAGTAAGAAATGACTTCAAAATTTTCCACCAGATTTCCAATTGCACAGAATAGGGTCTGGCTGGCACATCAAAAGTATCACAAGTCAGGAAAGAACAACAAGAGCACTGAGCTGGTAATAATCAACATGATTTAGGGATCTTTGTGAAATACAAAGGCTTGGTATATCAATTCATGAACAATGTAACAGATGAAGGGTTAGGGTGAGTAGATTAAAAGTATTTTCGGCGGCAAGATTGATAAAAATGGTTAATAAACGGCAAGCGGGGTCTTGCAAGCAGAAATCAAAGTTATCATGGCAAGTGAAGGAGCAATAAACCTCAAGGTCAGGGGGCTAGGGGTTTTAATTTAAGAAAGAATAACATGATGTGGTTGGTAATCAACATGCTTTAGGGCTCATATGAAAACACAAAGGTTTGGGAGATGTCGGTTCATGCAATGCAACAAATAGAGGATATTGGGTCTGAATAGAGAAAAGGTATTTTTGTGCGAGGATGACAGAGAAAGTGGTTAGTCAATAAACAAGCAAGGTCTTCGAGTGGAAATCGATGTTGTCATGCCAAGTGGAGGAGAAATCGCCGCAAAGTTCAAGGCCACAAACCAACCACCACATTTTAAACTGACAAGATTTTTCTTTGATTGAAACAGGAGCAGAAAATTTCGTTTGTTTCGGAGAAACTCTCCGCAGGAGAAAGAGCAAGCACCAAATAGGTTTGACCGTAAACTCTCAGGATCTTCCAGCAAAATGTGACGTAGTTTAAATTTCAAAACAATCATGAGTAGCATAATTTTGCATAAATACACCCCAAACGAATGTAAGTTGGTTTTAAAGTTTGCATGTTTAAGATAGGATTCAATTAGGAGTTTTCAGGACCTTCCTGGATAATAGGATGTAGTTTAAAGTCCTCTTAGATAACATGACTTTGCGGAAGTAATACCTTTAGAAGATACAACTTAGATCTATAGTTGTCAGTTATCAGGATCTCCCTGGATAATAGGACTTAGCTTTCAAATTCTTAGTAATAGTTGGTAGAATGACTCAGTTAACACTCACCCATGTACCCAGCTTCCAAACTAGGGTAGAAATTTTCTTTGTTTGTTGTCTATTTTGTTGAAGTCAGGAGCCCGCCTAGATAGTAGAGGAATAAATTTAAGTTTTGAAATCAGGAGTCCGCCTGGATAGCAGAGGAATACATTCAAGTTTTGAAGTCAGGAGCCCGCTGGATAGCAGAGGAATGCATTTAAGTTCAGAAGTCAGGAGCCCGTCTGGAGAGCAAGGGAGTACAATTTAATTTTTAGCTTACAAATTTTTTGTTTTTGTCTATTTTGAAGTCAGGAGCCCGCCTGGATAGCAGAGGAATACATTCAAGTTTTGAAGTCAGGAGCTCGCCTGGATAGTAGAGGAATACATTCAAGTTTTGAAGTTAGGAGCCCGCCTGGATAGCAGAGGAATACATTCAAGTTTCGAAGTCAGGAGCCCGCCTGGATAGCAGAGGAATACATTCAGTTCAAAAGTCAGGAGTCCGCCTGGAGAGCAAGGGAGTATTTAAGTTTTATCTTACAAATTTTTTTTTGTCTATTTTGAAGTTAGGTGCCCGCCTGGATAGCACAGGAATACATGCAAGTCTTGCAGTCAGGAGCCCGCCTGGATAGCAGAGGAATACATTTAAATTTTGAAGTTAGTAGCCCGCGTGGATAGCAAAGGAATACATTCAAGTTTAGCAGTCAGGAACCTGCCTGGAGAGCATGGAAATACTTTCAAATTCAGCAATGAGGCCATCCAACCGAAGAAAGGGAAAACATCTCAGTTTATAACTCAAGGCGGCAATAAATGGATCCCACCGGGAGAATACAAGACAACAAGGCAATAAGAAATACAAGACCAAGTTTGAAGATATAGATAGGAATCTTGTAATTTGTAGTGGACACGCTTAGTTAGTTTTTCTTATGGTGATGTTGATATAATAACAGGGCCGCGGATCGGAACCTCGGCGGAACGGCACCTCACTCGGCTCTCCAACTTATGTCTCCATCATTTTTCTGAATTACACTAACTTGATTCCTTTATAGCCAATGATAATTAGGCAACCTCGGAAGCAAGGTTCGGTCAAATTATTAAAAAAAGCTTCCCGCGGAGTATTCAAACGGGCAAAAATCGCTCGTATCCGCTCACTTATCTTTGCACGAAAACCCTTCGGGTTTCCGAGCAAAGAGGGGCAGCTGTGAGCACGTGATTTTTGCCCTACATGAAAATAACTCCTAAAAATAGACCAAAATAATTTTAATTGATTTTTAGGTGTTTTTCTTTATTTAGTTGCATTTCATGCATTTTTAATATTTTTTTAAAATCATAGAAAAACCATAAAAAGTGTCACACTTTAATTTCATAACACCTTAGGTTCAATTTGCACTTAGGAATTAATTACATTGAGTTAATTGTATTATTAATCAAAAAATAAAAAACAAATAGGCATTTTTACATAGTTAGATAATTAGCTTAATTTTACAATTTGAATTGACTTAGGAATTTAACTTAGGTTTTAATTAATTAAAGAAGGAAAAGAAAACAAAAAGAGAAAGGGAATTGAAAGAGCTTGGTCTCAAATTTGAATTGGGCCACACATTTTGGAAGCCCAAATTTCCCCCAACCCAGTCCAAACCGGGTAAACCCAATACCCAATACCCTATACCTAGTCCTAGACTCAACAAAAGGGAGGGATTTTTCTCTGAAAAGAAAATGAGCTCAGCTTCTGAAAAAAGAGGTCCCTATTGTTCTGCACCTTCTTCTTCGATTTGAAAAACCAGCTAAGAACAGAACCAACAAAGGACCCAACGCCCAGAATCTGAAGCTTCATCTTCTCCAAACAACCCTTTTCTCCTTCAGCTCAAGTGCTCAACCAGCGGCCATGGCTTGAACCGCACGACCACCCTGACCCCTTCTTCCAGCGGTGAACTCGTCGGAAATAGTAATACCCGCACACAGATGTAGTATAGTGCTATGAACAGAGAAAGGAGTAATAAGAAAAATAATTTTAGCTTCTTTCATTCATTATCAAAGGAAAATTGAGTTCAAATTCCAAAAAAATTAAAAAAAAAAAAACAAAAAATATATCTTTGTCTCTCCATTTTAATTTTCGGATTTTCGTTTCAAAGCCATGGGGGTCTTTCGTGTTCGAGCTCGCTCGAGGTTGCCGTTGAAGTATCGAGTGGACGGCCTTGTTCGACGTTCCGTTTCATTTGCATCTCTAGTCGTTGCAATTTTTAGGCCAGATTCTGATTTTTGGTTCTGTTATTTTCAGATCTTTGCTGCTGAGTTTGTTAAACTCTGGTTTTGATATGAAAGTTTTGTCATGGGGTATTTGAGTTGCGTGTTTATACTCTCTGATTTTAATGGGAATTTGTTCAATTCTGCCCATATGGTGTTTGTTTGAGTGATCGAGCTGCCAGCTAGATCCCGTTCGAGCGATCAGCGTTAAAGGTGGTTGTGTCGAGGTTTTTCTGTTCGAGGTTCTCGATGTCGTTTCCGGTCGCAATTAGTTATATTTCATTCCAGATTTTGTGTTCATTTTTGGGTAAGCATTTTTTTTATAAGTTGAAAAACAAATATATTTGAATTCAATCAAAAGTTTGCCTTAAAATGATAACTGTAGGTATGATTATGTTGTTTTGGTCTTTTAATTTGCTCTGTTAGCATTCATTACTGGAACTCGTCGTATACCAATACATTGTTTGTGCGTTTAGGTGGTGATTCGTTCCTTGTCTGAGATTTGCTGGGGCACTGATTTTTAGCTTCTATTGCTGGCTTGGAGTTCATTCGTATATGTCAATTTGTTTACTAAATGGACCATGTTGAATAGGATTTTATTTGAATTAGGGAGTGAAGATTCAATTCCATAGATTCACACAATTCCAAAATGCCTTTAGCCTATCAATTGCTTGTATTTTAAATATCCAAGTAATTCATTTCTTGTATAATAATTCCATAACTCATAGCCCTCATAAATTAGACTAAGAGCTAACATTTGTAGTTGCCATAGTTAATTACACTCTCTTTTAAACCATTAGAATTAAGGTGTGCCGTGCCGAACAAAATGACAATTGCATGGCCCTCGTTTTAATTAGTCTTGTATTGATCCTTAGAATTCGAGGCACGCCGTTTAGCTAAATTCTATGGCCCTCGCAAAGTTGCAAACGCAAAAAGCTTTAGGCGCGTTAGTTTAGTAATATTACCTTCTTAAATTCGGGTGCGCATTTATGTGACCCAAATCCAAATCTCAACGAACTTAAAAAATATGTCAAAGGCCCCGGGTGCATTTATGTGACATAGTTCAAGACATGTTTTAATAATGTTGCAATTTTCTCTAAAATTGAATAAAAGTGGTTTTGAAGTAAAATGGCACATAGGTTTAAAATGTTTAAAATCAGATAATTAAGCCAAATATGACAGTTGAGAGACCGTGCTAGAACCACGGAACTCGGGAATGCCTAACACCTTATCCCGGGTTAACATAATTCCTTACCTGAATTTCTGGTTCGCGGACTGTTAAACTGAGTCAACCTCTTCCTCGATTTGGGATTTGAACCGGTGACTTGGGACACAATAAATCTCCCAAATGGCGACTCTGAATTTCTTAATAATAAATCCCGTTTTGATTGTCCTTTAGTTGGAAAAAATCCTTTATACCCTTCCGGGGGTAGGAAAAAGGAGGTGTGACAACGGGCACCAGAGTAGTGGCTCGACTCTTGAGACCTCTTGGACTCCCTCTCCTCTATCCCCTAGTGAGCATACCCTCAATCCTACTAGCAATGCTCACCACCTGCTGATAAGGAATGTCCATCTCCAACTATCGAGCCATGCTAGATCTAATGGGTGGGATAAGACCCTCAATGAATCGGCGAACCCTCTCGAGGATAGTAGCAACCAAGGCCGGTGCATGCTTAGCCAATATGGTGTAATGGATAGCATACTCTGAAACAGTCATAGCACCCTGGCGCAAATGCTCAAAATCTGTGTGCCATGTGTCCCTGAGGCTCTAGGAACAAATTCTCTCAGGAACATATCTGAGAGCTGGGTACAAATAAGTGAAGCAGCCTCGTCTGGACTATCTAACTCAACTTTTTATCAATTTTTTCGTTCAAAATCCGAAATTAAAGGAGGAATTCATGCTTAGATTAGTGGGTTACAAGCAAAAAGGAGTCTAGAATTATTACCCAATCGATATATCTAAAAATACCTCGAATTCTCGCTCAAATATGAGCTCTCAAGCTTAAGTTTTGGTAAAAATGGCTAAAACCTCAATTTTGAAATCTTATATCTGCCAAGGTAATTTGTGAATCGCGATCGCGAAAGAAGGCATGTGATCGCGAAGAGAAAAATGAAGGCTCAAAAAAAATAGCCTATGGGAACGCGAGGGAAGGCACGCGATCGTGAAAGATGATGAGATAGCCTTACGCGATCGCGTCTGAAGACACGCGAACGCGAAGAAGGAATGGACACTGAGCCACCGGCTCAGTCTATACTACGCGAACGCGAAGGAGCAAGTGCGAACGTGAAAGAGGAAGGGACAGTGCTATGCGATCGCGAACATATCCATGCAATCGCGAATAAGTAATTGGGCCCCCCTCTAAAATTAATCTGCGCGAATGCGATGAGGGAGGCGCGATCGCGAAGAAGAAAATGTCTGCAACAGACCTGAAGCAAAATCTGCAACTTTTTCCAACTTGAAAAGATCCGTTTAACCACCCGAAACACACCCAAGGCCCTCGGTACCTAACCAAATGAACCAACATATCCTAAAATCTCATTCAAACTTGTACCAATCCTTAAACCACCTAAAACAATGCTATAAACTCGAATTAATCAAGAATTTAAGCCTAAGAACTCCAAATTTCCCCAAAATACGTTTTCGATCAAAAATCCAACCAAACCACGTCCGAATGACTTGAAATTTTTCACACACATCCCAAATGACATGACGGAACTACTGCAAACTTTGGGAATTCCATTCCGACCCTAGGATCAAAATCTCACTATCGGACCAGAAACTTCAAAAATTCAAACTTCGGCATTTCAAGCCTAAATTAGCTACGGATCTCCAAAACACATTCCTAACACGCTCCCAACTATGAAATCACCTAATGGAGCTAACGAAATCATCGGATTTCCATTCCGAGGTCGTATTCACACTTTTCCGACTACGGACAACTTTCCAATACTTAAGCTCTCATTTAGGGACTAAGTGTCCCAAAGCTCTCTGAAACTCAAAATCGAATGCCCCGGCAAATCAAATTACCAGAAATAAACTTGGGGAAAGCAGTTAATAGGGGATCAGGGTATTAATTCTTAAGACGGCCGGCCAGATCGTCATAAAAATAATAATGTAATGTCCCGTAAGAAAGTCTTGAAAATTCTTAACGTCCACGAAAAATTATACTCTTGGTTGCTTAATCACCCTTATTTGGCATCTGCCACGGAATATACTCTTTTTCCAAATATGCATTAGAATAATTTTTCCAATTATTTTATTTTATGTATGGGTCGTTTGCTCGGGAATCAAGGTATTCCATGATTAATTATAGTACACTAACACTCGTCCCATAAATTTTGAAAATAATTTTTTTGCATTAATTTGTTCAAGCAAGTTTCAACCAAACACTAAAACGTGTTGTAATATTAGAAGGGGCGAATGTAAAATAGTGATGTTGGGTTCATCTTAAACGATATACCTCCCGTTTGACAATAAAATTTTGGAGCTTTTTTTTCAAATTTTGTTTTCAAATATCTGTTTATTTATAAATTTTAGCCATTTTATAGAATATTTTGAAAATAAAGTCTTCAAATCCCAAAAACAGCTTTAGGGTAGTTTTTAAAGTTTTTCACTCACAAAATTCAAATTTTCTTCGAGTAAGATGTATGTCCAAACATAATTTTAACTTTTAAAAATTATTTTTATTTTATTTCAAAATTTTTATTTTTTTTCATGTTTCAACCAAATCTATATACAAACGCTAGCATAAATTTTGCCACAAATTGTGTGAAAAGTCACAAGTGTCATTGCCTAATACTCCTTGAAATGTCATAATCAACACTAAAATACATAAAAGAATGTCTCAGTTTTTTATTTTTATTTTTTTTAATTTTCTTATTGACAAGAGGGGTTGCTCTGATGGTAAGCAACCTCCACTTCCAACCAAGAGGTTGTGAGTTTGAGTCACCCCAAGAGCAAGGTGGGGAATTCTTGGAGGGAAGGATACCGAGGGTCTATTTGGAAACAGCCTCTCTAGACCAGGGTAGGGGTAAGGTCTATGTACACACTACCTTCTCCAGACCCCACTAGTGGGATTATAGTGGGTGGTTATTGTTATTGTTGTTGTAATGTCTATGTTTTTTAATTAACAGTTTTAATCCAAACTTTTTACTAAATAAGTTACACTGGCCTTATTTGTTTTTTTTTTAAGATTAAGACGTCTGAATCTGAACACACATCTGGATATCAAGATGTGTATTAAGATCAAGACATATGAATCTGAATACACATCCGAATATATTAAGATGAGTATTAAGTTCTGAATACTAAAAATTAAGACTGTTTGATTTTTAACATCTGAATGCATAAAATTTATCTTTATTTGAAAAAAATCTAATATTCTATCAATAAAATATATAGTTTTTTAAAATATGATAGTTGGTGTTGGTGATGGCTAACGGGTGAATGTCGACTAAAGGCGTTGGTTGATGGTAGTTTTTTGTTGATGATGGTGGTTCATGCTAGTAGCTAGTAGCGATTGGTAGTGGTGGCAATTATGATTGATGATGGTGGTGGGGAGGGGTGAGTTAATAGTGTAAGCACGTGATTTTGCCCTATATGAGAAATACTCCCAAAAATTTAAAATAAAATAGTTTTTGGTTGTGTGTGATTTTTGTGGATTTTCGTGTTATTTTTCTTGTATTGTTTACATTTGTCTGCACATGTCTATTTGTTAAATTAATATAAAATACAAAAATATGTCACATTTACAACTAGGATATAATTTTAGATTTAGGAGTAATTAAGTTTGTTTTACGAAAATAGAAAATCACAAAAATATGTATTCTTTGCATTTTTAGCATTTAATGTCCAAATTGTGCGATTTTATTTTAATTGATATTTAATTTTGTGTGATAATTATTATTAGGAGTTGATTAATATTTTAAGTTAATTTTGGTTTTATTAATTTAATT
>MU768205.1:11713-57903 GCA_026770625.1 Nicotiana glauca
CTTTCTAACAATTGTCAGTCCATTTAGTAGCAGCGTCTTTCTTCAGCATTTTAAAGATGGGTTCACAAATAACCGTGGACTGAGCTATAAACCAGCTGATATAGTTGAGTCTTCCCAAGAAACTCATCACGTCCTTCTTGTTCTTTGGTGGTGGCAATTCTTGAATGGCTTTGACTTTTGATGGGTCCAATTCTATTCCTTGACGACTCACGATGAAACCCAGTAATTTTCTAGCAGGAACCCCAAATGCACACCTGGCGGGATTCAGTTTCAGATTGTACCTCCTCAGTCTGTTGAAGAACTTTCTCAGGTCTTCCATATGATTAGTGGCTTTCTTGGATTTGATGATGACGTCGTCCATATATACCTCGATCTCTTTGTGTATCATGTCGTGAAAGATAGTAGTCATGGCTCTGATATAGGTGGTGCCAACATTCTTCAACCCAAACGGAATCATTTTGTAACAATACATTCCCCACGGCGTGGTGAAAGCTGTTTTCTCCTCATCTTCCTCATCCATCCATATCTGATAAGTATCCGGCAAAACAATCAACAAAAGACTGAAACTCATGCTTGGCGCAGTTGTCGATAAGAATGTGTATGTTTGGCAAGGGGAGGTCATCTTTGGGACTGGCCCGGTTAAGATCCCGGTTGTCACACCTCCTTTTTACTACACCCGCAAGGGCATAAATGAGTTTTTCCACTTAAAGGATAATCAGAACGAGATTTATTATTAAGGTTTAGAGTCACCACTTGGGAGGTTAATGGTGTCCCAAGTCACCCGTTGAATCCCGATCCAAGGAAAATATGACTCTGTTAACAGACCGTGAATCAAAAATTCGAGTAAGGAATTCTGTTAACCCGGGAGAAGGTGTTTGGCATTCCCGGGTCCCGTGGTTCTAGCACGGTCGCTCAACTGTCGTGTTTAACTTACTTATTTGATTTTATTACATGAAGAACCTATGTGCCAATTTTTACTTTTAACCGCTTATTATTTAATTTTTTAAAAAAGTTGAACGTCGTTTAAAACGTGTCTTTGGATTGTGTCACATGAAATGCACCCGCAATCCTAAACACACTTTATTCAACATTTTAGGATTTGATTTGGGCCACATGAAATGCACACCCGAGTTTAGGAAAGTATTTTTATTAAAATCGCGCCTAAAGAGGCTAACACATTATTGTCTTTGGGGAAAACCGTGAAATTCGTCAAAACGGTCCATCCCGAAATCTAAGTATTTTAATTCAACCATTTATAGAGGGCCCAACAATTTTGCATTATATTTGGTGAGGCTCGTCTCATTTATTATTTAAAGGCCAGTCCTAAAGCAATCTATAATTTTCTGCTTAACTTGTCTCTAAAATAAAAGCAGTCCTAACTAATTATCATATGTGAGAGGACCTAGTTCTTATAATTCAATTTCAACCAACTAGTCCCAATAACTGAATGAATAAAATAGGACACCTTTCACAAGTGATTTAACACAAAACAGGCTTCATTTAGAATGAGATGAGTGATTTGAGCCCATGACAAACCCATAAACGAATTGCACAAAACTTCACTACTCAGACATGGGCCATTTAAAAGGCTGGACATGAAGTGGCTTTTCAGCATACAAATCGTGTATTATTTCCAAAACGAGATGTATTTATTGCTTTTTTTTAAAAATAGAAATGAACAATAACTAAACAAGTCCTCACTATATAGGAGTTATAGCTAGATGATCACAGATTAAAACAATTCAAACACAGTCCAGTTAAGCTCATATGAAGGCCTACTGAAATTCCACAACTACTCTAGATACACGAACTACACCGAATTAAACATGTTAACCACAGAAGTAACATTCTTCCAGGAATACATTGAATTGATTCAAAGGTTCTCAAGCTAAAAGCAGTATAGAGTTTATCAACATTCGAATTACATTAAACTAATACATTGGATGCCTATTCAATTGTTGATGCAATATAATACAAACAGATAGAATTCCGGGAGCAATTGGGCACATATTTCATTTCATTTCCATTTCCATTTCCAAAAGCTACAATGACCAGATTCGAACTGTGTACCTGGAAATATAATGAATAGGAGGGGAAGTTAGCAACAGAAGAGCAGTCAGCAGCAAGAATTCGTAATAACTAGCCCAGAAATAACGTCAACTGAACCCAGTAAAAGCACGAACACCAAATCAAACAGGAAAACCAATCAAACTTTCTTGACTAACACCAAATCTACTTGAAAATGCACCAAATCACTTCAGTAAACCCCAAACTCAACTAAAACTGGAAAATGTGAAATGATTAACTAGAAATCAGAATCAATCTGCAGCTTTTCAATGAAACAGTAGTTTTTTTTTTGATTTTGGACAGTTTTCTATTGTTTTTGGTTTTTCTTTTGAAATACTAGATCTAAGACTGAATTTGAAATTCAAAATTTAGCTAGAAATCTGAAGACTAATTTTTAGGGGGAATTTGATGGCTGAAAACTTGTGAATGAAGTAAGGGTTATGCCCTTTTATAGGCACAAATGAGGCCTACCTAATTTTTCAGTTTTTCTTTGTTAGTCCTTATTCATTTTCAGCCTTGGTCCTTTATTTTTGAACTTGTTACACAAGTAAACCCACTATGTTTTCCTAAGATTCCAAATTAAACCCACTCTAGAGGATTCTAGAGAATTCTAGTTCAGTTTTAAAAGATCCTCTACCCTTGAATTGCCCCAATCACCCCTACTTTATTCCTGAAATCACTAACCTACCCCAACCCTGATTAAACCATGGTCAACTAATAAAAACATGAATTTTAGCTGTAACAATGTAATCACTTCCCAAACTCTTATTATTCTATCAATTAACAAACAATAATCAACATAACACTCTGCTAAAAGCTAACACAAACCACCAATCACAATCAACGATACTGAATTAGAGAAAAATCAGTAAGAAACAATTTAATAGGAAATTGAAACAATTATGATAACAATCATGAATTAACCTAGACATTTATTCTAATAGAACAACGATTAGATTAGGATTGAACCAGACTAACATAAAATCAGAAGCATATAGAAATTAAAACAAACGTAATTAATAGCATGAACCCAACTAATAAGAAACAAGACTAAAGAACACAAGAATAATAAAACTGAGAAGGAAAACTCACTGAAACGGCTCGACACATTTTTTTTAAAAATTCGACCAGTTTTGGTGATGCTTGACCCTTGCCACTGATGGATTCTTCATGAGGAGGATGAGAAGACCATGGATTACCAATTTGGTAATTTTTAGAGAAATTAGGGTTTCGCCGGAAAAATTCGATTTAATATTCAAACAATTCTGGTGAGATTTGAGGAATATGGCTTGGGTATTTGGGATGAGAGGGTTAAGGTGAGTCTATGATGTTAATTTGCATTTGGGAATGGTGGAATTTTGGCCTGAAAATTTCGATCAGAGATTTGAACCGATTGGATGGGATTCGAGAAAAACTAAGTTGGGAGTTGGAAAGAGGAGGGGAAGAGGAGCTTGTGGCAAAATTTTGGGGTCGTTTGGAGCTCCGCCGCCGGCGGAGACGATTTCTGGCGGCGGTTCATGGTGGCGATACACAGGGTTTGGTTCTGGGTGTGATGAAGGAGATGATATGGGGTGCGGGGGTGAGGCTTTCCGACAGATTTATATCAAGCATTCCCCAGTTTAGGACCGTTTGATTAATAATCATCGACGGCTTAGATTAGCTGTCTCCAAAACGGGGTAGGACCAGGTAGGGGTTAATTGGGCCTGGGCGGGTATTTTGCATTTGGGCTGGGGAAGACCTAAAATACAAGCCCAATTCAGTCTCTAAATAAGGAGCCTCTTTTCATTGCCATTTTTTCATTTTTTATTTCTTTTATTTATTTTTGTGTTTTATTTTGTATTTTTTTTTGATCTTATAAAAATGCAAAAAATTAAAATAAAGTCCTAATATATTTCAAATTTAAACTAATTAACTCCTAAAATTGTTTAAAATCTATTTCATGACGAATTCACAATTAAACAATTAAAAATTCAAAAGTGAACTATTTTTGTTATTTTTTTTATATTTTATTCTAAAAACAAACCAACCACTAATTAATCCTAAAATATGAAATTAAATCCTAAATACAAATGCCAAATGTATATTTTTTATATTTTTATATGAACTAAAATGCACAAATAAAATGCAACAATTACCAGAAAATAACATTAAAATTCACAAAAATTGTAAAATAATAAAGGAATTGTTTTGTTTGAATTTTTGGGAATAATTAGCTTAGGGCAAAAATCACGTGCTCACACCGGTAGTCGACACAGATTCTAACCTTCCCATCCTTCTTTGGTACTGGTACGATGTTGGCTAACCATGTCGGATACTCTACTACCCTGAGAACCTTGGCTTTGACTTGCTTAGTAACTTCTTCTTTGATTTTCAAACTCATGTCGGGCTTGAATTTCCTGAGCTTCTGTTTTACCGGCGGACATGTTGGATCTGTTGGCAGTTTGTGAGCTACAATGGACGTGCTGAGACCAATCATATGATCATACGACCAGGCGAATATGTCCTCGTATTCCCTTAAAAATTCCGTATATTCTTCCTTTTCTGATGGCGACAAGTGAACACTGATGCGAGTTCCTTTGATATTTTCCGTATCTCCCAAATTAATGACCTCAGTTTCTTCCAAGTTAGACTTAGGTCTATTCTCAAAATTCTCAACTTCTCTGACGACCTCTTCAGGTATCTCTTCTTCTTCTGAGTCTATGTCCTTGTGTTGCGTTGTTTCGTTGCAAGTCACAATCGTTGGGTCACCATTAAGATAAGTAATAGTAATGCTGTATAAAATAGAGTAAATGATAGAGAAAATAATAAGAGCGATATATATGATAAACTGAAATGCTTTGATTAAATTCATAATTGTTTGAAACATCGGAGCTCTTTTCGAAGCTAAAGACAATTCGGAAAGAAAATCAACTAGTAAAGTAAGCTAAAAATAAGATGTATGGTGCTTTTGTTTAGCCTTGCTACCCCGAAGACCTTCGGGACCTGACGGTCCTAATTGACCAATTGCTGACGTGGTCTCCTCTGTTCACAGCTTGTATGGAAGGTCCTTCCTCCCCTTCCTGCTCGAAAAGAACACAGCAGTCCATATCATCATCCTCCAGAAATAGATTCTTCATGGCTGCCAACGCTTCATCTTCTTCTGACCCATATATAGTATCTGCCGGTTGGAAGGTTTGCTCCAGGCTGGGTATCGGATGCTCCAATGGATAGTAGGGACCGCGCCATGGTGGCACCAGCTCTGGAATTCTTCCCAAGTATAGCCGTACCCTAAGACAAATGTAGTACCATGCTTTTTTAGTTTGATGGGCTTAGTGATCCCCTGAAGATTTTTACCGAGTCCCTTTCCAGGATCGTACCCACACCAATTCAGGATACTTTTGATCTTGTTGTCCCACCACTTATCCTTATCTACAGTGTTGACCCTTTCGATATGGTGGTATGTTTCTCCGCCTATTCTCCTTCTACCTCCAATCATTGGGATGGTCTAGCGACTATATATGGGGTAACTACCATCGCCACTTGGTAAAGTTTGAATGATCACCTCTTGGTGATTCCATTCAAACTTTACTGCCTGATGCAGGGTCGATGCTACGGCACCCGCAGCGTGGATCCAGAGCCGTCCTAACAGCAGGTTGTAGGATGCCGGGACATCTATCACTTGGAAGTCGACGTCGAACCCTGTTAACCCCATTTGCAAGCACAAGCTAATTTCTCCGATGGTGGCTCTCTGGGACCCATCGAAGGCCTTGACATTGATAGCCCCATCTTTGATTTCGTACAGACTTTTTCCCAAAATTCTGAGAGTTACTAGCGGACAGATGTTGAGGCTCGATCCTCCATCGATCAGGACTCTAGTGATGAGATAATCTTCGCATTGTATGGTGATGTGCAGTGCCTTGTTGTGGCTCAATCCTTCTGGTGGCAACTCATCTTCGTGGAAGGTTATTTTATGGCTCTCCAGCACTTGCCCCACCATATTCACCATTTCACCCCCGGTTATATTGTTGGGCACATAAGCTTCGCGTAGTATCTTCATTAGGTCATTCTTGTGAGCGTCTGAACTCTACAGAAGAGCCAGGATAGATATCTGTGCTGGTGGTTTGTTCAACTCTTCAGCGACCGAGTACTCCTTAGCTTGTATTTTCCTCCAAAGATCGTCGGGCCCAGTTTCAATAGGTCATCCTGGGGCTTGCCTACTGGACTCGTCTAGGTGCTCTGGGGTGTAAACCCTCCATGTTCTTGTCATTCCTTGCATGGCAATTATTTCTCCTATCTTGGTCTTTCCTTTCCTCCTAGCTTCAGCAGTGTAATCCCATGGTATGGCATTTGAGTGGAATTGTGTTATGTCTGACATTGCCACCAGAATAGGCACCCTTGGTGGTAGCACAGCAACTTCAAAGGGTGTAGGTGCCTTTGGAACTCCAAATTCAACCTCGATTGGCCTGGGCACCTTTGTAGAAGGAGGCGCTTCAAATTCAAGAGGTATAGACATATTTACTTCACCATCCCTGGAAGGATGATTCTGCACAACAATTGGGTTAAGTGTAACCGTCGGTTTCTTTGGTTCATCCCCTTCAGCAATAAAACCTATCGACCCTTTGGGGTCCCAATCATCTTCGATCTCCATCATGTGAATGTCTCCACCATTATGGTCAGGCAGAGGGTTGTTATGAACATTAGGAGTAGGCTCCTTTGCTACTATGACCTTATTGTTGATTAGGGTTTGAATCTTGTCCTTCAATGAACGGTACTCGTCAAGGTTGTGTCCCTCCATGTCGGAATGATACGTACAGGTCTTGTTGGGGTTGATCCACTAGGAGGGATTTTTTGAAGCTTTGGATGGGATAGGAGTGAGTAAACAGAAACTTTAAGTCTTTCATATAGCTGGTCAATTGGTTCAGCGATGGCTGTGTATTGTCTGGAAGGTTTGCGGTCAAAATTTGGCCTGGGCCTTGGGAAATTTTGACGGGTGGGTGATGATTGGTAGTGAGAGGGTTGAGCATTATAAGCTTGGTAAACAGGTGCTGGTTGAGAGTATCTGGTCGAGGTGGGTTGATATGTGAGAGGTGGAGAGGATTGGTAAACGGGAGGTAGATAGGAAGGTGGGGGTGCTTGGTAATTCGGGATGGGCTGATATGTAAGTGGAGGTGATGGGTAAGTGTGGTATTTTGGTGGTGATTTGGCTCCCTGTGCGACCGTTACGACACTTACATCCTTCTTTTTGGATGTTCCACCAGTCTGTAAAGCCTTATTGGTGGCCTGCAATGCTTCAAGATTCGTAATCATACCATTCTTAATGCCCTCTTCGATTCTTTCTCAAAGTTTGATGATATCGGAGAACTTTTGACCTCGATCAACATCAACATCTCATAATATTGGGGATCCTAAGCCCGGATGAAGAATCTATTCATTTGGTATGACCTTTGCAGCTTCTGACCTCCAATGAGTGGCATACTCGCGGAATGTTTCGGTGGGTTTCTTCTTCAAATTCTATACATAGAATACATCCGGTGCGTTCTCTGTATTGAATCAGAATCTATCCATAAGGTCCAATGCCATAACTACCCAACTCATCCATTTCTTGGGGTCCTGGCTGATGTACCAAGATAGTGCATCTCCTTTTAGGCTTCTTATGAAGAGCTTCATACGGATCTTCTCATCCCTTCCAACTCCAACCAACTTATCGCAATATGTCCTCAGGTGGACTCTGGGATCTCCTATTCCATCAAACATTTCGAACTTGGGAGGTTTGTACCTCTCCGGAAGTTCAACATCTGCCTGGATGCATAGGTATTCATAATTTAACCCTTCAAAGTTCAACATCTGGCTGGATGCATAGGTATTCATAATTTAACCCTTCAATACCTTGGGTACCTTCCACGCCCTGAACTCGGCTAGTTAATTTCTTGAGTTCTGCCACTAAGTTCCTGATAAGGGAGTCTTTGTCATCAGACAGGTGCATTTGAGATTGGTTGGGTGTAGTGGGGTACGGTATCCACAAAAATAGGAGTGTTGTGGAGATGGTCATTTGTGGCGTTCAGTGGCTCGGGAATGAGTAATGGAGTGTTGTTGAGAGTGTGGCATGTGTTGCAGTGTTGAGTATGAGTGGATTTTATCTGTGATTCTGATGTGTTATGTGGAGGTACGGGATTCTGGGTGTTGACATCAGGAGCGGTGAGGGAAAATGATAGGTTCGTCAAATTCCAAACCTGATCCAGCTCTTCTCGAAATTTCAAAAGCTTTTGCTACAGTTAAGTAGCAGTTTCCTTAGTAACCAAGGTACCCTGAGGAATCTTAATCTCCTTTCTAGTGCTTGGATCTCCCATTATACCTTTATTCTTGTTCCGGATAGGACTCGGAGGAGGAGGAGGTGGAGGGCCCTTGGATTTTTTGGAGTATGACGATGGTGCAAGAATGCACGAACTAACCTTTGGGGAGGGGAATAAAAATAAAAGAAAAACAAAAAAGGTAGCAAGTTAGTGCGGGTTATGAAAAAAATATTGCAGTATTTAAACACGTTGTGTGCAAAATGTAAATCGCGTCCTAATTTTGGTGCCTCGTTGTGCCCGAGGTAGGCCTAGCGACAAATAGTTTTGGAGAACTTATAATGCTAAATGCCTTATTTTATTGATAAAAACAAGATGAATCCAAAACGACTCTAAACAATGGAAAGTAAAAATATCACTAGTGGCCATTGGCCTTATTACATCATTAAAGCAAAATAAAAGACTCTTAACTACTTGGTCCCAGAAGGACCTTCCCCAGATTTGGCATTTTTGTCTCCCTCGAACAGCTCTACCAACTCGCGTAGTCCTAGCAACAAATAGGCTCGGGCCAGATGTCCGCCTGCATTTCCTTCAGCGTTTTGACAATCTTCAATCCTCTTGATGAACTTTCCTTCTAGCTATACTAGACCCCGCTCCAAATACCCTAACCAATTGTTGGCGCTGACAGCCATACCTTTCCATTCCTCGATCAATTTCTGATGGGCTTCTTGTATTTCACGATGCTCACTTTCACATTCTCGAATTCTCTTGCGCAGTTGATTATACTTAACCCGTGCTTCAGCGTACTCGTCATTAATTCTGTGACCTCAAACGAACCCGGGCTGACCCATGCCATTATCTTCCAACCAACCCGAATAGTACGACACACAACCGGCGTGATACCTGTATGGCTCAATGGATTCTTTCCCCAAAACGGTTTGCAATGCCGCAAATGCTGAGCTTGGCACCTGTGAGGGCTATCGTCGTCCTGGAAATTGACCCTGAGGTGGCTCATTTTTTCGACCCTTGGTATGATTTGCTTTCTTCCAGCCTACCTCATGGCTCGGAGAGGAACGTAGTTATAAGTTCCTCTCAAACCAATCAGTATGAGAAATGGTGCATCTCGGGATCGAACAATGAATTCATCCATGGGGAACCACTCAAACAACCATTGTACCTGGTCTTCTTTTAGATTTTCAAACAATTCTACCCATACTCTGGCGTCCTCTGACTGAGCGAACATTTTAGGCATATAGTTCATATGCTTTGGCTGGTGGAAGGCGATATGATCATCCCAATCTCTGCGTAGGATCTCTTGGTGGTATTCTCCTTTCTGGAGGTGTTCCATGAGCCAAAGCTGTAGTAACAAGTTGCAACCCTTAAAATGACTGCCTTGTTGTTGACAGTTGTTCAAAGCACGGTATATCTTGGTGACGATCATGGGCACTATGCTGAAAGTTTAACCACCAATCCCTTCCATCAAAGTCTTGGTTACCATGGCCAGTCTTATGTGGATCCTAGCCTTCTTCATAGGGAACACGATCATCCCCAAAAAGCAAAACATGATAACGAAGACCCGTCTATGGACATGTCCCAATGAGGTGATGGCAAACTCATCTGAATAGGTGCGGTATGACTTGGTATGGCCATACCTCACGTATAGGTAGTCAAGTGGGATGTAAGAGTCTTTCATACAAGTCAAGTCTAGGTTTTTCTTTAGTCCCATCATCTTAAAGAAACCCCTTCCTTTGCGATTCTCTGGCATAAGCAAACCCGGAGTCTCCCAAGTAATTCAAGCTAAACCTCCTATTTCTTCAAGTAAAGGAGTCATTTCAAGGTCCCCAAACCGGAACACGGACTTGTCACTATCCCAGAACAATGTCCCAGGCTCTATGATTCTATTGTTAGGCTGAATTTCTAGAAGAGAAGGCAGATTCCCTAAGTACTTGTGGATGAGTGTCTGATCACTAGAATGGAGGTCATTCCACCAATTCAGCAGCCTTAGGTGAATGTTGGTTACCATGCCAAATCTGGGGACTTCGTGCCTTAATTTCTGCAAAATAAAGCGTTAGGCCCTTACCCCCACCAGACTCGACTATTTAAACCAATAATTAGCATAGCAAGCACTTAAGTTCTCTAAATAAATGCACAGAACATGGAGGTGTCCGTTTGGGTTTCAAGGAAACTCGGTGGACTTTGGACAAGGCTATCTTACTGAGTCATTATGATGGAAACTGGCACACCGTGCAACCTAACTATCTCCCAAATGTAAATCTAAGCATATCTCTCCGCCGTATAAGCAGTCGCCACCGGAATGAAGTGGGTCGACTTGGTCAAATCTATCCACAAATAACCCATACTGAATCAACCTTCCACTGAGTCCGCGGCAACCCAACCACAAAATCCATGGTAATGCGCTCCCACTTCCATTCCAGAATGGGCATCTGCTGAAGTAGGCCACTTGGCCTCTGGTGCTCATATTTGACCTGCTGGCAATTCAAACATCTAGCAACATACTCCATTATGTCCCTCTTCATCCTCTGCCACCAGTAGTGCTGTCTCAAATCACGATACATCTTCGTGGCACCCAGATGAATGGAGTACCTCGAACTGTGGGCCTCCTCTAGAATCCTCTCTCATAAAACCATAACATTAGGGACACATACACGGCCCTGAAGTCGTAACACACCATCCT
This sequence comes from Nicotiana glauca, assembly GCA_026770625.1. Classification (NCBI taxonomy): domain Eukaryota; kingdom Viridiplantae; phylum Streptophyta; class Magnoliopsida; order Solanales; family Solanaceae; genus Nicotiana; species Nicotiana glauca. Next base: position 22,742 of record MU768205.1, read on the forward strand.
AGCCAATAGAAATCTCCTTGGTACCTCCCTGAAGTGTCGTCTCTCTAAGAACCGCCAAATGTGGATCATCGAACTGTCCGGCCTTAATCTGCTCCAATAACGAAGACTGAGCAACCACACATGCTAGAACCTGGATGGGCTCTGAAATATCCAATCTCACAAGTCTGCTAGCTAAAGACCAAATGTCCAAAGCTAATGGTCTCACCTCAGTAGGAATGAATGCCAAGCTAACCATACTCTCCGCGACCACATTTGCCTTGCCTGGATGATAAAGTATGGTGATGTCATAATCCTTTAGTAACTCAAGCCACCTGCGCTGCCTCAAATTAAGATCCCTCTACTTGAACAAATGCTGAAAGCTGCGATGGTCTGTATAAACCTCACATGGCACTCCATATAAAAAATGCCTCCATATCTTAAGAGCATGAACAATCTTCGCCAACTCTAGATCGTGCACAGGGAAATTGTTTTCATGAATTTTCTGCTAACGTGAAGCATATGCAATAACTCGCCCCTCCTGTATCAATACACATCCCAAGCCAACGCGAGAAACATCGCAATACACTGTATACATCCCTGAACCGGAAGGCAATACAAGAACTGGTGCCGTGGTCAAAGCCGTCTTGAGCTTCTGGAAGCTCTCCTCACAATCATACAGAATGGAGCACCCTTTTGGGTCAATCTGGTCAAAGGTGATGCAATAGATAAAAAGCCCTGCACAAATTGCCGGTAATAACCTGCTAACCCCAAAAAACTCCTGATCTCGATCATTGAAGTAGGACGTGGCCAACTCTAAACTGCCTCAATCTTCTTCGGATCCACCTTGATACCCTCTCCTGACACTACATGCCCCAAGAATGCTATTGACTCTAGCCAAAACTTACACTTGGAGAACTTAGCATAAAGCTTCTGCTCTCGCAAGGTCTGAAGCACTACTCTCAAATGTTTCTCGTGCTCCCCCAGGCTACGCGAGTATATCAAGATGTCATCGATGAAGATGATAACAAAGGAATCAATATAGGGCCTGAACACCCTGTTCATCAAGTCCATAAATGCCGCTGGAGCATTAGTCAAGCCAAATGACATCACCAAGAACTCATAGTGGCCATATCTAATCCTGAATGCGGTCTTCGGAACATTTGAAACCCGAATCTTTAGCTGATGATATCCTGACCTCAGGTCAATCTTAGAGAACACCCTAACACCCTGCAGTTGGTCAAACAAATCATCAATACGGGACAATGGATACTTGTTCTTGATGGTGACTTTGTTCAACTGGCGGTAATCAATGCACATCCGCATAGTCCCATCCTTCTTCTTCACGAATAGCACTGGTGCACCCCAAGGCGATACACTGGGCCTAACAAATCCCTTTGCTAAAAACTCCTCCAACAGCTCCTTCAGCTCCTTAGGAGCCATACGGTACAGCGGGATAGATATAGGCTGAGTGCCCGGAGCCAAATCAGTACAGAAATCAATATCACGATCCGGAGGCATGCCAGGATGATCAGAAGGAAAAACATCAACGAATTCTCAGACTACTGGCACTGAATCAATCGTCGAAGACTCTGCGGTGGTGTCTCGCACATAAGCTAAATAAGCCAAACACCCCTTTTCCACCATGCGTTGAGCCTTCAGGAAAGAAATGACCCTGCTAGGCGTATCAACTGTGGAACCCTTCCACTCCAATCTCGGTAACCTTGGCATCACTAGAGAAACAGTCTTGGCATGGCAATCTAGAACGGCGTGATATGGAGATAACCAATCCATGCCCAAGATAACCTCAAAATCGATCATATCGAGCAACAGAAGATCTGCTCTAGTCTCAATACCACAGAAAGTAACCACACAAGACTGGTAGATCCAGTTCAAAACCACAAAATCACCCATAGGAGTGGACACATGAACAGGAACACCCAATGGTTCAGGAGAAATAGCCAGGAAACGAGCAAACAGAGACGATACATATGAATAAGTAGACCCTGGATCAAATAATACCGATGCATCTCTACCGCTAACGGAAATAATACCTGTGATGACGGTATCTGAGGCCAATGCATCTGGCCTGGATGGAAGAGCATAGAATCTAGCTGGAGCACCGGCTGTCTGGCCTCCAACTGACTGAGTAGTAGCTGGATGACCTCTCCCTGTTTGGCCTCTACCCCTGGAACAACCTCTACCAGTTTGCTCTCCACCTCTAGGCGGCTGGGCCGCTTGTACTGGAGTCATAGGCTGCTGCCCCTGCTGTACTGCCTTGCCCTTAAGCCTGGGGCAGTATCTCCTTATGTGGCCTACATCCCCACACTCAAAACAACGTGTTGCGGTGGCTTACTATCTGGATGGCTGACCCTAAATACCAGAAGGCCCAGTAGAAGAAGCCTGAGTAGCCGAAGGGCAGTAAGAACTCTCCGGCATAGCACTGAAATAAGAACCGGAAGACTTCGGAGGACCTGAACACCCACTGGATGAACCCTGAATAGTTGGCAGGTGATAAGAACTCTCTAGCATGACGCTGAAATAGGGTCGCGCTGGAGTACGCCGAGACGGTGGTGGTACTAGAGCTGGGGGCCTACTGGGCTGACCCCTCCCAAAGTGACCTCTGTCCCTGGCTGGGGCGCCTCTGAACTCTCCTGAGAATCTGGCCCTCTTATCCTGCTGCATCTGCTCTCTACCCCTCAAATGGTAACCCTCAATCCCGCGGGCAATCTTAAGTACTAACTGATATCCAGTGCCCATCTCTACCTCACGAGCCATACCCGACTGGATAGTGAGATGTAACCCGACAACAAACCTCCGTACTCTCTCTGCCTCTGTGGGGAGTATCATGAGTGCATGGCGAGAAAAATCAGAGAACCTCGCCTCATAGTCGGTCACTGATATATGACCATGCTCCAGATACTGAAACTGATGACGTAGCTCTTCCCTCTCAGAGGGTGGAATGTACCGATCAAGGAACAACTGAGTGGACTGACCCCAAGTGAGGAGGAGCTCCTGCTGGCCTCCTAAGTAAATAAGACTGCCACCATCTACGGGCCCTGCCCTCCAACTAAAAAGTAGTGAAGTTGACTCCATGCGACTCTAATATCCTCATGTTGTGCAGTCTATCCCTACACCTATCAATGAAATCCTGAGAATCCTCATAACGCTTGCCCCCGAAGACTGGAGGGTGCAACCTAGTCCATCTGTCTAACAACTTCTGCAGATCGCCGTCCACAGCGCGAGTAGTGCACCCGGAGTATGATAAACTGTGGCTGTACGACCTAGAGCCTGTGCGGTAGGGGTCTGTGCTCCCCCTCCCACCTGTGAGGTAGCTGGATCTGCTGGAAATAAACCAGCCTGAGTCATGGTGTCCATGAACCGAAGAATACGGCCCATGACCTCCCGAAATCCCGGTGCAGTCAAGAAATCCACCGGAGTAGGCATAGCTGCGGGCACCTCGCCCTGCTCCTCAACAATGGGATCCCTCGTAGGACCTTCTGGTGGTGCATCTGAAATAGCTCTGGGATGCCTGCGTCCCCTACCATGGGCCGGTGCCCTCCCCCAGCCTCTCTCTTGGCCTCTAGCAACGGGGGGAGCAGCTCCTCCCGAGTTCGGAACGTCAGCGGTACGAGTCCTCACCATCTGTGAGAGAATAGAAGAGGAAACTTAGTACAGTGACCACTACATGATGGAAAATGAATAAAGAGTAGTCTTTCCTAACACCCTATAGCCTCTCGAAGATAAATACAGATGTCTCCGTACTGATCTACAAGACTATATTAGGTTTGCCCATAACTTGTGAGACCTTCGTGAACCTAGTACTCTAATACCATGTTGTCATGACCCATTTTCCATAATAGATCATGATGGCACCTAACACAATTTCCAGGCCAGCCGATGCAGAAACGTGATTAAGTTCTCATTTTATTTTAGCCAAGACAGTTATACTAGATTTTTGAATTTAAAGATAAGACCAGTAAATATCATAAAGTGCTAAAATAGCGATACAACCCCAAAATAGATGTCTACTACTGTGTGTGCCAGAACCTGGTGTCACAAGCTACTGGCGACTAGTAGAATATACACAAAAAAAATAATATACTATCATACTGTCTGAACCAGGATAGACAGAAACAAAAAGTACAAGAAAGGACTTCTTCGGCTGCAGATCGGCATGAAAGAGAAGCAATTCACCGTAAAAGTCCCCAAGCGTGCTCACTGATGCGCACCAAGATGATGTCCAGATCCACCTGCCTCAAATCCTGTACATTTAAGTACAGAAGCGTAGCATGAGTACATAAACCACATGTACTTAGTAAGTATACCGTCTAATCTCGAAGAAGTAGAGACGAGAGGTCGACTTGATACTTACTAAGGTCAAGATAATATAATATAATAAAGTGAGATATACAGCATAAAGGATTTCCAATAACACAAGTTTAATAGAAGATTCATATTCATGTTCTTATCGTACTTAAATTACCAGTTTTCCCTTGTTCATATTAAATGAGTGATCATGTCATAACTAAATGTAAACATATCAATAATGCACAATCATGCACAGTCATGCCGAGGTCGATGACCCGCTCCAACAGAAAATAAATTGTGCACTGCTTAGGGTCGAGCGGCACGAACTATAGATGCATCTATTATCAATGAGGCGATCGGCCTGATCCATAATCATCAAGAAAATATCAAGAAAAGCACCTAAGGCTCAATTACATACAAGGGAATTCCTACCAAGGCTCAACAAACTCATATGTTCACTTTTCATTTTCTCAAGTCTCTAGCAAATCATAAATGATCATATTGGCAATTTCAAATAAGAAATATTCCCCAATTAGACATGACGTGGGTCCTAAACTACCTGCACAATTATCATATAGTAGCTATGCACGGATTCTCGTCACCTAGTACGTACGTAGCCCCCGCATTTAGCAACAATTACTCATTTACATTCCTATGGGGACAATTCACTCTTACAAGTTTAGAAAGGAGACTCACCTCACTCCAAAGTGCACTCCCAAAGTCCAAGAACGAGCCCAAGTCCTTAATTCGAAGCCGAACAATCCCAAACCAATCAAACGAAGTAAGAACTAGTAAATAAAGGCTTACAAGATCGAATTCTAGCCATTTAAGCAATTTTCTATCCATTGACACAAGTTTCCTAAATTCCGACCCCGGGCCCACATGCCCGAATTCCGAGATTTTTCAAAGGAAGTTTTTCTCTATCACCTAAGGATCACAAATATATGATCTCTAGTTCATTACATGGCAAATTATGTGATAAAACCTTAGTTTTCATTAAACCCTAGGTCTAGCTCAATTTACCAAATTTTTAGTGTTAAATCTACCTAATGTTTATGCATTTGAACTAAAAGTGAGTGGGGATTACGTACCTTGCAATGTTATGTTGAAACCTCCTCTTTGGAATCACCAAAATTGCCTAAGTGTTGAGCGAAATATGAAAGAAATGAGCTTGAGCTCGTATTAAATGAACCCTTCGGTCCCCAGCTATTTTCGCCTCTGCGGAAGTATTTCCGCTTCTGCGTAAATTGGCTGCTTTTGCGGCTTTTGGGATTTGGGGCATGACCGCTTCTGCGGTCTGTGGGCCGCAGGAGCGGAGCCGCTTCTGCGGTACATGGGCTGCTTCTGCGGTCTCCCAGGACCTGACCCCTTTTTGCTTCTGCGATAAAGCGACCGCTTCTGCGATCTCGCTTTTGCGGTCCAAGAGCCGCAGAAGCGGTTATGACAGAAGCAGTAGATCTCAGGCCTTTTCCAATTTTTCAACTTTACTCGACCCTCGACCATTTGACACTCGGGGCTCCCAAGCCCCGCCCGAATATACCGACAAATCTGAAATCACGAGGCAGACCTACTCGAACCCTCGAAATGCTTAAAACAATGCTAAATCAAGGAATCAACCCCAAAACCAAATGATTCAAATAATTGAACCTTCAAGTTCTAAATGTTCTCCTAACGGGTCGAAACTCTCTTAAACCACTTGGATTGACACCAAATTTTACAGGCAAGCCTTAACTGATATTTCGGACTTGTACCAAGTTTCGAAATCAAAATCCGAACCCGATACCTAGAAAAACAATAATTTCTTAGTTTATTTAAATCTTCGAAACTTAAACTTAACAATTTCACATAAAAATTTATTACTCGGTCTAGGGACCTCGAAATTCGATTCCGGGCAGACGCCCAGGTCCCATATTTTCCCACAGACCCTCAAAAATTATCAAATTATGATTTCGGGTCCGTTTTTCCAAAATGTTGACCAAAGTCAAACTTGGCCCTTTTAAAGAAACTTAAAGAAGCAACTAGACTTATTCTTGCTCAAAACTCTTCTAACTTCTGAACCACCCATCCCCGTAACTCATAAGTTAGTTAAAGCAAGTGCGAGAAGTATTATTTAAGGGAATGGGGTTCAAAAATACAAAACAACCAGTCGGGTCATTACAAAAATATTCAAATATTTCACAAATGAATAGTTTTCATAATATACGGACAATAAACCAATAAAATTCGAAAGGTTGAGTGTGTACAAGGTTTTCCGTGAAAGAAAGGTGTGCAATAGGGATTTCGGGATTTCGCTGCAAGGGTGATGGGAAAACTATGTATTTTGCCAAAATTGAAACCTATTAGTTATCCATTTTCTAAATGGATAATATAGTTCTTAACCGCACCTGCAAATTGACCTCATGCTTTTTTTTATGTAACTCTTGCGTTTAATATTTGGGTTAATGGATGAAAATATATATATGACGAATGTCTAGCGTATATAAAATGTTAACTCGTACTCTATCAAATAATAGTATAAAAAGATGTCGAACCCACATAGATTGGTTTATCTATTCTACATATGTTTCTGGTTTTAATTACTATTTGAGAAAATTAAAAAGAGTTGAGTTGCAAATTAATTAACTAAAAATGCATGAATTGAGCAATAGAAAATTTTTTATTTTTCACAAATATAATAAAAAGGTGTTGGGATCCTGACTTCACTTAATATTTTTATTATATAGTAGATACATTTATCCTTTAATTTCTATTTCTTAGAAATGTATAAATGCCTCTCGCGATTACATTTATATATTATTACTATAGTTGAACAATTAAATGCACTCCTCTCGGTTATAAAATTAATCGTTAAAATGGTAATATTAAAGAACCAGAACGATATACTTGAACTAAAATATGCTCTTTTTAGTAATTCCCTTTCGGTTACCCTACTTGTTATAACTGATTATTACATTATTCGCTTTTTTCGATTACAAATAAGTGTAGAATCAATTTTAACATATATGAGTTAGATGTCACTAAATATAGGTTAACATCTATCAATACCAAAATTAAGCATTACTTCTTCTGCCTCTTTCAATTACAGAATTAGTAAAAAGTTAATATGTAGTACGAAATAGATATATGTTAACAAATTAAATAAAATCCAACTATAAAGCAGATAAATTTAAATAAAAAGCTTCAGCTCAAGCATGTGAAATTGAATAATAATATCTACTATTATATAAAAATATTAAGATCCGTCATTTTCCCAACACAAGAAAAGTTACTCCATATTGGAGCCAATACCGACAACAGAAATAATCTTGTCCATTAAATAAGAAAATAGAAAGAAATATTCAAGAGAATAATTCCTCCTATTTAATTAAAAACAGGAACCAAAGTAATTTTCAATACTATAATTTATCTCAGATTCTTCCTCGCTTCCCTTTTAGATTTCATGATTGATGCCTCTTTTATAGCCAAGCCATGACAAATTTTTCAATACACTCTTGGATATGAACTTATTATGGCTGGTTATGGCCTTGTTATGCTTGGTTATGATCTTATGTTGTAGGTTAGTTATGGATCAGTTATAATTTGTTGTAGCTGGTTGTGAGTCGATTGTCATTTGTCATGGCAGATCACGTTATACAATGTCTTTCTTTGGCACCATATTTTACTTTACTTTAGCTTGTCCCTTTTTTTTACTTTTTCCTCTATAATCTTCTCGTTTCCGGACCAATACTTCTTTAGCTTTTCCTGCATAATTTAGACAAAGTATGAAAGAAATGTGATAGTTTTATTTTGTGTTTTTCAAAGAAATTATATGTTAAAAATCAAGTAAAATTCACTTATCAATATACAACTGATAACCATGGATTTTTAGCATATCTTATGTTCTCTTTTAATTAGATTTTGGATAAAAAGAGGTAAAAATATTCTCGAAAACTGACTTAATGTGCTTGTCTGCAGGGTTTGGTCAAAATGAGGAAAGAAAGCCAAAATCGACTCATGAAGGAGTTAAAATTGCACAAGTTCAAAGTTATGACTAAAGCGCTGACCACGAAGGAAAACATGCGGTCGCGTAAGGTCCACCGTTGAAGCGGCCACAATTACGCGGTCCGTGGGTGCAACAGAGACCGCTGACCGCGGAATACCTGATGCGACCGCGGTGGCATTTCCGCTGAGAGTGTCGATCGAAGTTCAGAGACCCTGTCAGTTGAGCCTGACTGAGGAGCGTGGTCCGCGTCCAAATTAGAGTGAGTAATTATGTGTAAAGGTTTTATCATGACCCCAAATATAACAAGCTTGTCCTGAATTCTATACCCCATAAGATACTCGCCTAGGTGTAAGTCATTTCCCTAACGCTTTTTATCAATTGAGAAAAATTCTACAAAAATATTATACTTAGATTATTTTCAGTATTTAGTAGCATTAAAAGTAGAATAGAAACAAAATCAAGCAAGGTTAAAAGTGCAATTAAGAACAACACGCATAGTTATAATGGATAGAAATCCAACGCCCAACCAATATTAGCTCCTTATGGATATCGTTTCCAACCTTTCGGGTAAAAACTGCATCAACCACTTTTTACCATTTTATAGTGGTGTAGGGTTGGAGCCGATCAACAACCTTTTACACTTGTCAAGAAAATTCTTTTAGCCACATCAAATGAAGTCATGACCTATTGTCCAACAAATTAGGCTTGTAACCATTATTTTTAATAAAATCCTTATTATTTTAGATTTGAACAAGTTCACGAACTCGAGATATGTGAGTCTCATGTTGTGTCATATCACCATCTCGTGTGTAAAAGGCATATATTGCATATACAGTCAATGATCAACATCAAATCACCTCAGTTTAGGTGTCTAAATAAAATTTTATTTTACAAGTTTAGGAGATTTTCTACACATTCAATCTGTATTAATTGTTTGGTTTCATGATTTGATTCTTCTAATTGATAGGCTATCAATTTGATGTACCCATTTACTTCGGTTTAAGCTTGGGAAAGAAAACTATCTTGGGTTTAAACTAAACATAAGGATTTAGGTTGGTTAAGTAATTAATTAAGTTAGAATGTTTGAATGAGGCAGGTGACATTTCAGGTTGAGGGCATCCCAATTATATTGACTGGGGTGACAGTTTCTCTTTTAGTTTCAATCAAATACTTTAAGTTACATCATAATCTTTAGGCATTCCATAAAAATAAATAAATGATAATAAACACAAAAAAATGGAGAAGGAAGATCACAAACTGAGATTTGAAATTAATAGAACATCCTGGAATGTCATATGCAAAAGATACACAACTAAAAAAAGGGGCGATCCGGTGCACGAAATATTCCGTATTCACGCAAGGTGCGAGGAAGCGTCACACCCAAAAGAGTGTGATGTATATAGCTTATCCTAATGCAAGCATCAATGGCTAATTATACGGATCGAACCCATGACTTACAGATCACATGGAACAACTTTACAACCCGTGACCTTTAGTTTGAATCCGTGAACCCGTTGCTCCAAGACTCCCTTCTATGAATCAATATTAATGTCCACCAACAAATCTTCACACTCCATCTGATACAAACTATTGAAATCAAGATGATTACATCTCATACGTCTATGAAAAAGAGTTCAATCGAAACCACAAAATTAGGGTTTACAATAAGTAGTCTTATTTTTTTTATATATATATATATATATATAATTCGAGTTGAAAATAATGAGTTCATAAATTGAATTCGCGTAAAAGAGGTGTGGTTAAATTTATCAGATTTTAAGCTCTGTGCAACAACATCTTCAGGTTCATCTCCTAACCATTTGTGACCATGAAGCATAACTTCTATGGAATCACAATCTGAAACTATATACCTGAAAAAAATATCAAAACAAGAAAAAATTATGACAATCATAAAAAAAATATATATATATATATTTTTAATTTTAACAAATCAAACTTGATTAATTAGTTATTACCCATGAAGATCCCAATCTCCTCTAATTTTGCCTTTTAGAAGCTTTGGATCAGCACATGCTGGAATTCCATTAATCATATTATATGAGCACATAACACTTGTAATATCACCTTCTTTAACACACATTTCAAAGGGTTTAAGAAATGTTTCCATCATATCTTGCTCTGTCACCTTCACCAAAAAAAAAAAAAAAAATTAGCAGGAGCTTAGTACAGCAGAACTTAAAAAAATAAAATTTTAAAACGAATAATTACCCTTGAATCGAAATGGTAGCGATCAACGCCAAGCCAATTATCAACATCATAAGCTGCATAATGTTTGCAACACGCGGCAACTTTCAGAGGTCTCGAGTTCAAATCATTAACGTTTTTCGTGCCCTCGACATCTTGTAAACCTCTAAAATAATTAGAGGCATATTTTCCAACAACAAAAGGATCTTCTCCAGGTGTATCTAAAACTCTTCCCCATCTAGGATATCTTACTATATTAATATTTGGACTCCAAAATGTTAGACCAGTATGTCCTAAGTTAAACATGGCTCTTGCTTGCAAATTAAGTTTTTGTTATACATCATCAAAAAATCTTTAAAATGGCAATCCGATACATAAAGTATATTATCACGATCCGGATTTTTCACCCTCGGGAGTCGTGATGGCACCTACTAATATGAGCTAGGTAAGCCAATTATCAATTACCTCTTTTAACGAACATCGACATTATTAGAAACAACGAAGCCTTTAATAATAAAGCGGAAGTCTCAAATATAAATAAACTGAAAACAAGTGCGGAAATTCAATTACATCCTCTACCCAAGACTGGAGTCACTAACTCAAGAACATCTATAGAATGCTAAACACAAGGTCTGAATAAAACACAATCTCTGGAATCAAGTCAGCTCCCAATCCACTACTGCTGTCCAAAAGCTGCTACTCCGGCGCTGTGATCTATGCAAAAAGATGCACAGAGTATAGCATAAGCACAACCGACCCCATGTACAGGTAAGTGCCTAGCCTAACCCCGGTGAAATAGTGACGAGACTAGACCAGACTACTAGATAAACCTGTGCAGTTATGAAATATATTACGGAAAATAAACAGTTTATAAAAGGAGGGGAAAAACATGTTGTGGGGAGGCAACAGTTAAACAAGAAGTCTAAACTTAAGGATAGAACAGCCAACAAAGACTTAAATTCGGAATAAACACACTTAAGCTATAATTTGTTGTGGCGCGCAACCCGACCCGATCACATAACAATACTGTTGCGGCGTGCAACGCGATCCTCAATTATCATTGTTGCGGCGTGCAACCCGATCCATAAATATACAGTGTTGTTGCGGCATGCAATCCGATCCATAAATATATAGTGTTGTTGCGGTGTGCAACCCGATCCACGATTATCACTATTGCGGCGTGCAACCCGATCCATATATAAATAACAAACCTCACCCAGTAATCAATCGCAAGTAATGGGTAGGGGGTAACAACTAATAACAGCAATCCCGACAAGGGAATATAACAACACAGCTAAATCCCGACAAGGGATAAAAATCAACAAAACCAATAACACGTCCCGGCAAGGGAGTAACCATCAACTCTTTCTCTTTCTTACACTTCCCACTTATAATTCCCTTTAACATTCGAGCCATCGCTCCGAGAGTCATTTCATATCATATACCTTCTCAATCCGTAACACAACTCGAGCCATTCCTGTTGGGGAAATAACGTGCAGATAGCAAATGCGAAAATGTATGACGGTTCACTGTGATTGCGTAATATATTTGGTAATTTTGTGACTTGGGTGCCTGCATCCAAAGAAAACCGTGAGTTTTGTAAAAGGGGGGAAAGGTTAGTTCGTTTTCCCTTGAATCCTGGCATTACGTATCATCAGGGTAGCGTTGCTAAACAACGATAGTTAGGACAATGATTATGCATGATTTAGTGAACATATTATAAGTAAAAAAGATAGTATTCTTTTAGCTGAACCAATGACTGTGACGCGGTCCGAGACATTGCAACCTCTCCTGCTCCGGAATTTTGAGGGTCCTTTTCAAAATTCTGCCCCAGTTTACTGGGCTGGCACTTCTGACAGCTGCGCTGAATGATTGAAAAATCATCTTCAGAATTTTGAGGGTCCTCCTCAAATTCTGCCCCAGTTTACTAAGATGACATCCTTGGCGATGAGTGGCTAAAGACTGACTTCGAAATTTTAAGGGTCCTCAAAATTTTGCCCCAGTTCCAATAATCGGGGGGGGGGGATGAAATTTTTATTAAATTATGACCAAACCCATTGGTCTGTCTACGTATCCCTTCTTAAACGGGAATCAGGTTAGGCGTAGTTCAAATTACATCATAAAGGAAATCATAAGTGGTTACAAATAGTATCGTTTCACTGCATCTAAGTTGATCGGCTTTGGCCAAACTTCTCCGTCTATTTCTACGAGGATAAGGGCTCCTCCAGTTAGAACTCGGTGAACCATGTACGGACCTTGCCAGTTGGGAGAGAATTTCCCTTTGGCTTCATCTTGATGTGGGAATATCTTCTTCAACACCAGCTCGCCCAGTGTAAACTTCCTTGGCTTAACTTTTTTGTTGAAGGCTTTGGACATTCTGTTCTGGTACAACTGATCGTGGAAAACTGCATTCATCCTTTTTCCATCTATAAGGGCTAACTGCTCATAGCGACCTTTTACCCATTCTGCATCATCCAGCTCTGCTTCTTGTATGATCCTCAATGAAGGAATTTCTACCTCGGCGGGGATGACCGCTTCTGTACCATAAACCAACATGTAGGGAGTTGCTCCGATTAATGTGCGGTATCCTAGTAAGACAAATGATAACTTCTCATGCCATTGTTTGTGACTTTCGACCATCTTCCTTAGTATCTTCTTGATATTCTTGGTGGCTGCTTCTACAGCTTCATTCATCTGAGGCCTGTAGGTTGTAGAGTTCTTGTGTTTGATCTTGAACGCCTTACACATTGATTTCATCAAGTCACTGTTGATATTGGAACCATTATCGGTAATGATTGATTCCGAAATTCTAAATCGGCAAACAATACAGTGACGGATGAAATCTATCACAAATTTCTTAGTCACTGCTTTGTATGACGCTGCCTCAACCCATTTGGTAAAATAATCAATTGCCACCAGGATAAACCTGTGCCCGTTTGATGCGGCGGGCTCGATAGGTCCAATGACGTCTATCCCCCAGGCGGCGAATGGCCACGGTGAGCTTGTTGCAGTAAGCTCGTTTGGAGGCACCTTTATCATATCTGCATGTATCTAACAGTGATGGCACTTGCGAACATACTGGATACAGTCTGTTTCCATAGTAATCCAAAAATAACCTGCTCGGAGTATCTTCTTTGCTAAACCAAAACCATTCATGTGCGGCCTGCAAATTCCTGCATGCACTTCGTCCAATAGTCTGGATGCTTCTTTTGCTTCGACACACCTCAATAAACCCAAATCGGGCGTCCTCCTATATAGGATTCCCCCACTATGAAAGAAATTGCTGGATAATCTTTGAAGTGTGCGCTTTTGAGTAGCGTTGGCAAGTTCTGGATATTCTCCTATTGTCAAGTATTCTTTGATATCGTGGAACCATGGTTTTCCATTCGTTTCTTCCTCAACATGAGCACAATAAGATGGCTGATCATAAATCTTTACTGGGATAGGATCAATGAAATTCGTGTCTGGATGTTGGATCATGGATGGCAGAGTAGCCAATGCGTCAGCGAACTCGTTCTGGACACTAGGGACATGCTGAAATTCTGTCTTTGTGAATCTCTTCCTTAATTCCTATATGTGATGCAAGTAGGGGAGTATCTTAGAGTTCTTGGTTGACCACTTTTCTCGAACTTGATGTATGAGCAAGTCTGAATCCCCGATCACTAGCAACTCCTGAATGTTTAAGTCAATGGCCATCTTGAGCCCTAGGATGCAAGCTTCGTATTCAGCCATATTATTTGTGCAGGGGAATCTGAGCTTGGCGGATACCAGGTAATGCTGGCTGGTTTCTGACACTAGGATTGTTCCTATGCCAATTCCTTTGAAATTTGCGGCTCCGTCGAAAAACAACCTCCAACCATCGTAGGATTCTACAATATCTTCTCCTATGAAGGACACTTCTTCATCAGGAAAATACATTTTTAGGGGTTCATATTCTTCGCCAATGGGATTCTCGGCAAGGTGATCTACTATGGCTTGACCCTTAATTGCTTTCTGAGTCACGTGAACAATTTCGAATTCACTCAGCAAGATTTGCCACTTGGCGAGCTTGCCAGTGGGCATGGGCTTCTGGAAGATATACTTTAGCAGGTCCATCCTGGATATGAGATAAGTGGTGTAGGCACAGAAATAATGCCTCAATTTCTGAGCTACCCAAGTCAGAGCACAATAGGTGCGCTCCAATAAATAATACTGGGCCTCGTACGGGGTGAACTTCTTACTGAGATAGTAGATGGCCTGCTCCTTCCTCTCTGTTTCATCATGTTGTCCCAGAACACAACCGAATGCTCCATCCAAAACTGCGAGATAAAGTAGGAGAGGCATCCCTGGCTTGGGCGGAACCAAGACTGGCGGCGTTGACAAGTATTCCTTGATTCTATCGAAGGCTTTCTGACAATCTTCAGTCCATTTAGTTGCAGTGTCTTTCTTCAGCATTTTAAATATGGGTTCATAAATGACCGTGGACAGAGCTACAAACCGGCTGATATAGTTGAGTCTTGCCAAGAAACTCATCACGTCCTTCTTGTTCTTTGGCGGTGGCAATTCTTGAATGGCTTTGACTTTTGATGGGTCCAATTTTATTCTTCGACGACTCACGATGAAACCCAGTAATTTTCCAGCAGGAACCCCGAATGCACACTTGGTGGGATTCAGTTTCATATTGTACCTCCTCATTCTGTTGAAGAACTTTCTCAGGTCTTCCATATGATCAGTGGCTTTCTTGGATTTGATGATGACTTCGTCCACATATACCTCGATCTCCTTGTGTATCATGTCATGAAAGATAGTAGTCATGGCTCTCATATAGGTGGCGCCAACATTCTTTAACCCAAACGGAATCATTTTGTAACAATACATTCCCCGCAGCGTGATGAAATCTATTTTCTCTGCATCTTCCTCATTCATCCATATCTGATGGTATCCGACAAAACAATCAATAAAAGACTGCAACTCATGCTTGGCGCAGTTGTCGATAAGAATGTGTATGTTTGGCAAGGGGAGGTCCTCTTTGGGACTGGCCTGGTTAAGATCCCAGTAGTCGAAACAGATTCTAACCTTCCCATCCTTCTTTGGTACTGGCACGATGTTGGCTAACCATGTTGCATACTCTACTACCCTGAGAACCTTGGCTTTGACTTGCTTAGTAACTTCTTCTTTGATTTTCAAACTCATGCCACGCATGAATTTCCCGAGCTTCTGTTTTACCGGCGGACAGGTTGGATCTATTGGCAGTTTGCGAGCTACAATGGACGTGCTAAGACCACTCATATCATCATACGACCAGGCAAATATGTCCTCGTATTCCCTTAAAAATTCCATATATTCTTCCTTTTCAGGTGGAGACAAGTGAACACTGATGCGAGTTCCTTTGATATTTTACGTATCTCCCAAATTAATGACCTCATTTTCTTCCAAGTTAGACTTAGGTCTATTCTCAACATTCTCAACTTCTTTGATGACCTCTTCCGCTATCTCATCTTCTACTGAGTCTATGTCCTTGTGTTTCATTATTTCGTTGCAAGTCACAATCGTTGGTTCATCGTCAAGATAAGTAATAGTAATGCTGCATAAAATAGAGTAAATGATAGGGAAAATAATAAGAGCGATATATATGATAAACTGAAATGCTTTGATTAAATTCATAATTGTTTGAAACTTCGGAGCTCTTTTTGAAGTTAAAGACAATGCGGAAAGAAAATCAATTAGTAAAGTAAGCTAAAAATGAGATGCATGGTGCTTTTGTTTAGCCTTGCTACCCTGAAACCTTTCGAGCCCTGACGGTCCTAATTGAACAATTGCTGAGGTTGTCTTCTCTGTTCACAACTTGTATGGAAGGGCCTTCCTCCCATTCCTCCTTGAAACAAATTCTTCATGGCTGCCAACGCTTCATCTTCGCCTGACCCATATATAGTATCTGCAGGTTGGAAGGTTTGCTCTAGGCTGGGTATCGGAAGCTCCAATGGATAGTAGGGACCGCGCCATGGTGGCGACCAGCTCTGGAATTCCTCCCAAGTATAGCCGTACGCTAAGCCAAATGTAGTACGATGCTTCTTTAGTTTGATGTGCTTAGTGATACCCTGAAGATTTTTATCGAGTCCCTTTCCAGGATCGTACCCACACCAATTCAGGATACTTTTGATCTTGTTGTTCCACCACTTATCCTTATCTACAGCGTTAACCCTTTCAATATGGTGGTATATTTCTCTGCCTATTCTCTTTCTGCCTCCAATCATTGGGATGGTCTGGCGACTATATATGGGGTTACTACTATCGCCATGAATGATCACCTCTTGGTGATTCCATTCAAACTTTACTGTCTGATGCAGGGTCGATACTACGACTCTCGCAACATGGATCCAGGGTCGTCCTAACAGTAGGTTGTAGGATGCCAGGACGTCTATCACTTGGAAATCGACGTCGAACCATGTTGGCCCCATTTGCAAGCACAGGCTGATTTCTCTGACGGGGGGTTTCTGGGACCCATCGAAGGCCTTGACATTGATAGCCCCATCTTTGATTCCGTACAGGTTTTTTCCCAAAGTTCTGAGAGTTACTAGCGGACAGATGTTGAGGCTCGATCCTCCATCGATCAGGACTCTAGTGATGAAATAATATTCGCATTGCACGGTGATGTGCAGTGCCTTGTTGTGGCTCAATCCTTATGGTGGCAACTCATCTTTGTGGAAGGTTATTTTATGGCTCTCCAGCACTTGCCCCACCATATTCTCCATTTCACCCCCGGTTATATTGCTGGGCACATAAGCTTAGCTCAGTATCTTCATTAGGGCATTTTTGTGGGCGTCTGAACTCTGCAGAAGTGCCAAGATAGATATATGTGCTGGTGGTTTGTTCAACTGTTCTGCGACCAAGTACTCCTTAGCTTGTATTTTTCTCTAAAGATCGTCGGGACAAATTTTAATAGGTTGTCCTGGGGCTTGCTTACTGTACTCGGATAGGTGCTCTAGGGTGTAAACCCTCCCTATTCTGGTCATTCCTTGCGTGGCAATTGTTTCTCCTGTGTTGGTCTTTCCTTTCCTCCTAGTTTCAGCAGTGTAATCCCATTGTATGGCATTTGAGTGGAATGGTATTGTGTCTGACATTGCCACCGGAATATGCACCCTTGGTGGTAACACAGTAACTTTAAAGGGTGTAGGTGCCTTTGGAACTCCAAATTCAACCTCGATTGGCCCGGGCACCTTTGTAGAAGGAGGCGCTTCAAATTCAAGAGGTATAGACATATTTACTTCACCATCCCTGAAGGGCTGATTCTGCACAACAATTGGGTTAAGTGTAACCGCCGGTTTCTTTGGTTCATCCCCTTCATCAATCAAACCTCTCGACCTTTTGGGGTCCCAATCATCTTCGATCTCGATCGTGTGAATATCTCAACCTTTTTGGTCAAGTATAGGGTTGTTACAAACATTAGGAGCAGGCTCTTTTGCTACTATGACCTTATTGTCGATCAGGGTTTGAATCTTGTCCTTTAATGAACGGCACTCGTCAAGGGTGTGTCCCTCCATGCCAGAATGATACGCACATGTCTTGTTGGGGTTGATCCATTGGGAGGTATTTTTTGGAGCTTTGGCTGGGATAGGAGTGACGTAACCAGCAACTTTAAGTCTTTCATATAGCTGGTCAATTGGTTCAGCAATGGCAGTGTATTGGGAGGTTTGCGGTCAAAATTTGGCCTAGGCCTTGGGAAATTTTGACGGGTGGGTGGTAATTGGTAGTGAGAGGGTTTAGCATTATAAGCTTGGTAAACAGGTGATGGTTGAGAGTATCTGATATGTAAGTGGAGGTGATGGGTAAGTGTGGTATTTTGGTGGTGATTTGGCTCCCTGTGCGACCATTACGGCACTTACATCCTTCTTTTTAGATGTTCCACCGGTTTTTAAAGCCTTATTGGTGGCCTGCAATGCTTCTAGATTCATAACCATACCATTCTTAATTTCCTCTTCGATTCTTTCTCCAAGTTTGATGATATCGGAGAACTTTTGACCTTCGATCAGTATCAACCTCTCATAATATTGGGGATCCTGAGCCCGGACGAAGAATCTATTCATTTGCTCTTCTTCTAGGGCCGGCCTGACCTTTGCAGCTTCTGACCTCCAACGAGTGGCATACTCGCGAAATGTTTCGGTGGGTTTCACTTCAAATTCTATATATAGAATACATCTGGTGCGTTCTCTGTATTGAATCGAAATATATCCATAAGGTCTGATGCCATACCTACCCCACTCGTCCATTTCTTGGGGCCCTAGCTGATGTACCAGGATAGTGCATCTCCTTTTAGTCTTCTCATGAAGAGTTTCATACGGATCTTCTCATCCCTTCCAACTCTAACCAACTTATTGCAATATGTCCTCAGGTGGACTCTGGGGTCTCCTGTTCCATCAAACATTTCGAACTTGGGAGGTTTTTACCCCTCCGGAAGTTCAACATCTGGCTGGATGCATAGGTTTTAATAATTTAACCCTTCAATACCTTTGGTACCTTCCACGCCCTGAACTCGGCTGGTTAATTTCTTGAGTTGTGCCGCTAAGTTCCTGATAAGGGAGTCTTTGTCATCAGACTCAGGTGCATTTGAGATTGGTTGTGTGTAGTGGGGTACAGTATCCATAAAAGTAGGAGTGTTGTTGAGATGGTCATTTGTGGCGTTCAGTGGCTCGGGAATGAGTAATGGAGTGTTGTTGAGAGTGTGGCATGTGTTGCAGTGTTGGGTATGAGTGGATTGTATCTTTGGTTGTGAGGTGTTTTGTGGAGGTGCGGGATTCTGGGTGTTGACATCAGGAGCGGTGAGGGAAAATGATAGGTTCGCCAAATTCCGAACCTGATCCAGCTCTTCTCAAAATTTCAACAGCTTTTGCTCCAGTTGAGCAGCGGTTTCCTTAGTAACTGGGGTATCCTGAGGAATCTTAATCTCCTTTCTAGCGCTTGGATCTCCCATTCTACCTTTGTTCTTGTTTCGAATAGGACTCGGAGGAGGAGGAGGTGGAGGGCCTTGGATCTTTTGGAGTATGACGATGGTGCCAGAATGCATGAGCTAACCTTTGGGGAGGGAAATAAAAATAAAAGAAAAACAAAAAGGTAGCAAGTTAGTGCGGGTTATGAAAAAAAATATTGCAGTATTTAAACACGTTGTGCGAAAAATGTAAATCGCGTCCTAATTTTGGTGCCTCATTTTGCCCGAGGTAGGCCTAGCGACAAATAGTTTTGGAGAACTTATAATGCTAAATGCCTCATTTTATAGATAAAAACAAGACGAATCCAAAACGAATCTAAACAATGGAAAGTAAAAATATCACTAGTGGCCATTGGCCTTATTACATCATTAAAGCAAAATAAAAGACTCCTAACTACTTGGTCCCAGAAGGACCTTCCCCAGATTTGGCATTTTTGTCTCCCTCGAACAGCTCTACCAACTCGCGTAGTCCTAGCAACAAATAGGCTCGGGCCAAATGTCCGCCTGCATTTCCTTCAGCGTTTTGACAGTCTTCAATACTCTTGATTAACTTTCCTTCCAGCTCTATTAGACCCCGCTCCAAATACCCTAACAGACTGTTGGCGCTGACAGCCATACCTTTCCACTCCTCGATCAATTTCTGATAGGCTTCTTGCATTTCCAGATGCTCACTTTCATATTCTCAAATTCTCTTGCGCAGTTGATTATACTTAACTCGTGCTTCAGCGTGCTCGTCAATAATTATGTGACCTCGAACGAGCCCTGGCTGACCCATGCCATTATCTTCTAACCAACCCGAATAGTACGACACACAACCGGCGTGATACCTGTCTGGCTCAATGGCTTCTTTCCCCAAAACTATTTTGCAATGCCATAAATGCTGAGCTTGGCACCTGTGAGGGCTATCGTCGTCCTGGAAATCGGCCCTGAGGTGGCTCATTTTGTCGACCCTTGGTATGATTTGCTTTCTTCCAGCCTACCTCATAGCTCGGAGAGGAACGTAGGTATAAGTTCCTCTCAAACCAATCAGTATGAGAAATGGTGCATCTCGGGATCAAACAATGAATTCATCCGTGGGGAACCACTCAAACAACCATTGTACCTGGTCTTCTTTCAGATTTTCAAACAATTCTACCCATCCTCTGGCTGAGTGAACATTTTAGGCATATAGTTCATACGCTTTGGCTGGTGGAAGGTGATGTGATCATCCCAATCTTTGCGTAGGATCTCTTGGCGGTATTCTCCTTTCTGTAGGTGTTCCATGAGCCAAAGCTGAAGTAACAAGTTGCAACCCTCAAAATGACTGCCTTGTTATTGACAGTTGTTCAAAGCACGGTATATATATCAGCAACGATCATGGGCACTATGCTGAACGTTTGTCCACCGATCCCTTCCATCAAAGTCTTGGCTACCATGGCCAGTCTGGTGTGGATCCTAGCCATCTTCATAGGGAACACGATCATTCCAAAAAAGCAAAACATGAAAACGAAGACCCTTCTATGGACATGTCCCAATGAGGTGATGGAAAACTCATCTGAATAGGTGCAGTATGACTTGCTATGGCCGTACCTCTCGTATAGGTAGTCTAATGGGATGTAAGAGTCTTTCCAACAAGTCAAGTCTGGGTTTTTATTTAGTCCCATCATCTTAAAAAAAACCCTTCCTTTGCGATTCTCTAGCATAAGCAAACCCGGAGTCTCCCAAGGAATTCAAGCTAAACCTCCTATTCCTTCAAGTAAAGGAGTCATTTCAAGGTCCCCAAAGCGGAACACGGACTTGTCACTATCCCAGAACAATGTCGCAGCCTCTATGATTCTGTTGTTAGGCTGAATTTTCTAGAAGAGAAGGCAGATTCCCTAAGTACTTGTGGATGAGTGTCTGATCACTAGAATGGAGGTCGTTCCACCAATTCAGCGGCCTTGGGTGAATGTTGGTTACCATGCCAAATCTGGGGACTTCATGCCTCATTTTCTGCAAAACAAAGCGTTAGGCCCTTACCCCCACCAGACTTGGCTATTTAAACCAATAATTAGCATAGCAAGAACTTAAGTTCTCCAAATAAATGCACAGAACATGGAGGTGTCCGTTTGGGTTTCAAGGAAACTCGGTGGACTTTGGACAAGGCTATCATACTGAGTCATTATGTGGACAACATAACTGACTCGACTAGGTTTGACCATGATGCATGTACAGTTTAAATGGAGTAAGGTTTCTATTGGGGTTTTAGACAGGTACCCTTAAGCGGACAACTCAAGAGGGAAAGACACGGAACCCTCGACTACACCGCTGATCGACTGGTTTTACCATAAATATGCCTTTGCCAAATTTAACGGTTGATAGTATTGGAAGCGCGCAAGTACTCATTATAAGCGTTGCTATAGTATTTGTTTGGCACGAGTGGAATATGATGCTGAAAATGCAATTTACAAGAATAAAACATGTTGACACGTATTTTCACGTTCATACAATAAAGTTTACGATGATTGCTCAAAAAAAATTACAACAGTATTGAAAAAGCGGTAAATGAAAGTAATTAAAGAAAAAGAAATAAAAGAAACAAGTCAGTTTCAAATAAAGGCATTAAACTAAAGCTGTAAAAGAAAGCAATAAAGTCACATATAGCATGCAATGGAAAAAAGCCTAAAGAATCCCCAACAGAGTCGCCATGCTGTCGACGCCCCCCTTTACCTCGCGAAATCAGAATCGGTTTATGGCTTTTAGGAAGACAACTCTATTCCCGTTTGGAATTGGGTTTTGGATTTTTGAAGAATCGACACCTAATGATTATAGTGCATTAGGACACTCTTTAGAATAATTAAAGATGAAAACCATAGTTTGGGTAAGGGCTCGAAATTATCTCGACGGGAAGGTGTTAGGCACCCCTCAAGATCCACTAGTGTGGTTCCCGACCATGCTACAATTGTGACTTTAAATGCAAACATGAATAAACAAGCAAGTATTGCAAATAAGAAGCATAAAAAGAGTGCTGAAATTCAGGAAGGAAACAGTTTTGTAAAAAGAGATACGCAAGTAAAGGGAAAGGGTCAAACAATTGGTGCAAACAACTTAAAAAGAAGTGTAAAAAATAGAAGTTGAAATAGCCTCCAAAAATCTAAAGATTATTAAACTAATAAAGAGGTAGGGGGTCCTAGGTTTATACATTACATGGATCATTCGCACAACACCGGTACCCAATTGTACGCACAGTGTTATCATGTAATCATCATCTCCATGTCTACCCTTCCCACCCCGTTTAAGGTATTAGAGTGCGGAATGGTATGACTTACTTATTGCATGCTACTACCCATCCCCATCCTATTAGTCCCGGAGGAAAATGGACTACTAATCCTAAAGGGAAGGGGGCTTAGGGCTTTTAGAGGTTTCAAAGGATAAAATGCTAAGGAGTCAACCAAAACAAATAGTTGCAGACAGAAATGGGATACAGACAGGCAAGCAAGGCTCAAATATGCCTCCATAAATCATAAAAAAAAACACAGAGTTTAGCATGTCTTTCACGTACTGATTTTGGTCTTATTTAAATAAAGCGACGAGCGGACTGGTTCAACGCATATTTTTAGCGAAAAGTCTACATTAGGCATACTCGAATGCAGTTGTTTGAAAAATGATTCGATTGACTTAAGTGTTAATTAGAACTAAGTGTGACATATACTGATTCTAGAAAACAGATGCACAAACTAATAAGGGTTACTAATTTTAACGGGACAATACGAGTTAACAGCTAGTATTATCTCTATTTAGATTCGAAACTTCCTATAGACATGCTTTCTATACGAATAATGATTTGGACACCCTTATACATTAACAACATCCTAGGAGCACGTCTTCTGCATATAATTTTTATTATTATTTATCTACAAATAGTTTGCCTAATGTCGTTTGCATAATGCAGCCGTTTGGTAGACCATGTTTTATATGAAATTGCAGAACAATTAGGAACTAACCTATATGCAGGACATCTATGCGTGTTTGCAGGAATTAAAGATTAAACCTATGATCATGATTTCTAGGCGTGAGTTTTGCAGAAATTAAAGAAAATTCAAACCTATAGGCAGGATCTCTAGGTGCGTTTGCAGAAATAAAAGAAAATTTAAACCTATAGGCAGGATCTCTACCCTTGGTGCAGAAAGTAAATCCCATCCCCCTTTTTACTAAGTTCCCCGAGTTTATACAAGTTATTACATCCCCAAATGAAATAAACTGGAATTAAAAAAAATACATTAGAAAACCTCAGCTACATCCGAGCAGCCTAATTCAGACTTAATGCCTAATAATATGAGATTGAGCCACTTCCGAGATCCAAATTTCCAAGCCTTCTCTCATATAGGGTATTTCAGAGATCCAAGGGATTTCAGGAATCCCGGGCAGGGTATACACCCCAGATATTCATAGAAATTGAGTTGTGCAGTGTGGAAGGGCCAACCCTTATGTATCCAAGTTCAGAGGGAGCTCCAGGGTCCCAAGGCAAGGCTCACATAAGAGGGGCAGAAATTAAATTCTAAGAGTTGAGTGTAAGTGCAATAGAAAAGGGTAGGGGACTACCCAAGCAAGTTGGTGGTCATGCCCAGCCAATATATAGACTGGCACACCCCTGACCAAACCTATTATCAAGCTTTTAGGGAGTAAAGACCTACTGGAGGTCAAGCCATGGCCTGAACAATAATCAAAAGTACTTGCAGGCCAAGGCTGTTACTCAGCATACACACAATAAGGGAATGGGGATGGGAAATTGACAAGCTTAGGCCCCAAAGGGTCCAGTCATAGCCATGGACAATGATTTCAAGCATTGCCATATTTTTGAACCATAACTTAAAGCATACAAAGGGGATATGAGTGTTTGGGATTCATAAAGTATCAAATACATGACAAACAACTGACAGGATGCACCTGTAAATTAAACATTGAATTATAAGGGAAGGGAAACATGTTACAGCATGCTAGAACAGAAATAGGCAGTAATGAAACACATTGTTGTTGGGACATGTAAATTAACTGGGACATACCAGTAGAGAAGCAAAAAGTGCAGAAGAAAGTAGAGTAAACAATGTCCACAGCAGCACAAGTAGCAGAAAGAGGGAGAGAGTTTTAAGTGAGAATGATTTTTTGAACTCAGATTGCTTTTTTTTTTGTGTCCGTTTGTTCGTTCGAAAGAGAAGAGAGTAGGTATTTATAGCTTTGAAAACGTGTAGAGAATAAGGTAATAAGTAAAATTAAAACTCAAACATGGAAATAATCACCATTCAGAATCAAATTAACCCAAGTGATTCCCCTTAAATTAGAGAAACACTGCTTAACGGGTCAGCAGTCCTAATTAAGGAAAGAAAATTAGTTTGGGGCAGATTGATTATTTCCATAAAAAGGTAGTAAAAGCATAAAGTAGATAATCCAGTCTCAGTACGAAATATACTTATTTTGGGAAAGGATTCAGCAAGGTAAAATCATGAGCAAATCATAGACAAAACTAAACTAGTTAAAGAATCAGAGATCTTTTGAAAAACTTAAAGGAAAAACCCTAACGAAGGGTCATTTTGCAAGAAAAGTCGAAAATTCGAAAACACACATAAACATTCATGGCAAGTATAGATCTAAAGCATATCTAAAAGAAAAATCAATAAAATCCTAAAGATTAGGGTTTTGGAGAACCCAGAAATGTGAGAAAGGCCTTGGAAATCAACGATCTAACTAGGAGCGCCAAGGATCGTACTCGAACGGCCATGGCTGGCCAGAGAAAAGTCAGGGACGACCGGAGGAAGGTCATAAGTGGAAATCAAGCAACGATTGGACCAGCTTCCTTCGAGATTTGGCCGTGAAATCATGGAAGCGAACTCTCAGGAGCCATGTGAGGCCATTATACATCTCCGATGGCCATAGGAGGCCATGGATTAAGGCAGAATTGAGAGGCGGCGGCTAGGGTTCATGAGGTATTAGAGAGCATCGAGAGAGAAGAAGGGTTTCAAGGGCGGCATTTGGTGAGAAGTGTTTAGGGTTAGGGTGGGCTGGTAGAATTAAAAAGGAAAGAATGAATTATGGCCGTTGATCGTTTAGATCAACAACCTAGATTAGATGGGAGCCGGGCAGATCGGGCAAATAGGTTAGGGGTCGGGTTAATTTTGAAATTGGGCTGGGTAATTTTGGGCCTGAATTGGGGTTAAATTGTGGTGACAAATTGGCTGAAAATGCAATACAATTGAGGCTAGATTGTAAATATCCACTTTTCCCATTTTGTTTTTTTTTATAAAAATAGCAATAACAATTTTAAAAGCAAATCAAAAGTATTGGGTAAATGGATATTATATAAATATTAATTTAAAAATGCCGGGGTTAATTTTATAAACATAAAATTCCATAAATTACAAGATAAGCTATAATTGCAACTATTATGCCATTTAGCTTTAAAAATACCAAATGAACTTGTAAACATATGAGAAAAATTATCTTAATTATATTTTGGTGTAAATGCAAAAATAAAATGAATTATTCACCAAAATGATAATTTTGGGAATAATTATTGGATTTTATTATATAAAAAATAGGTAGTAAGTTGGTTTTAAAAATCATTAAAAATACCAAAACTCTTGGGTGTGCTTATATATGTACCAATATGCTATTTTGGAAATATTCGGGTATAAAAATAACAAGGGAAAATTGGGTATCAACATCTATCAACAATGGCAACTGGCTCCTCCTCGTAGCCCAAGCTCTCGTCTAGCTGAATGGTACTGAAATCCAACACGTGTGAATAGGCGGCATGATACTTCCGAAGCATCGATACATGGAAGACTGGATGGACTCCTGATAAACTGGGAGGTAAAGCAAGCTCATAGGCAACACCTCAAAGGGGACAATAAACCTTGGGCTTAGCTTGCCCTTCTTCCCAAACCTCATAATGCCCTTCATTGGTGAGACTTTCAAGAGAACATTCTCGCCAATCGTGAATGATACGTCACGTGCCTTCTGATCCACGTAACTGTTCTGCCTGGACTGAGCTGTGCGAAGCCTTTCCTGAATCAACTTTACCTTATCCAAGGCATCATGAACTAAATCCGTTCCAAGCAACTTAGCCTCACCAGGCTCAAAGCACCCGATATGAGAACGACAACGCCGACCATATAATGCCTCATACTGGGCCATCTCCATGCTGGACTGATAGCTGTTATAGTATGCAAACTCCACCAAGGGCAAGAACTGATCTCACTGCCCTCCAAAGTCGATCACACATGCTCTAAGCATATCCTCTAAAATCTGAACTATTCGCTCCGATTGCCCATCAGTTTGAGGATGGAATGTCGTGCTGAGCTCTACGCGGGTCCCCAACTCACTCTGAACAGCTCTCCAGAAATGGGAAGTGAACTGAGGGCCTCTGTCCGATATGATAGAAACCAGCACACCGTGCAACCTAACTATCTCCCGAATGTAAATCTGAGCATATCTCTCCGCCGTATAAGTAGTCGCCACCGGAATGAAGTGGGCCGACTTGGTTAATCTATCCAAAACAACCAACACTGAATCAACCTTCCGCTGAGTCCACGGCAACCCAACTACGAAATCCATGGTAATTCACTCCTACTTCAATTCCGGAATGGGCATCTGCTGAAGTAGGACACCTAGCCTCTGGTGCTCATATTTGACCTGCTGGCAATTCAAACATATATCAACATACTCCACTATGTCCCTCTTCATCCTTCGCCACCAGTAGTACTGTCTCAAATCACGATACATCTTCGTGGCACCCAGATGAATGAAGTACCTCGAACTGTGGGCCTCCTCTAGAATCCTCTCTCGCAAGCCCTCAACATTAGTGACACATACACGGCCCTGAAGTCGTAACACACCATCCTCGCCTATAGAAATCTCCTTGTTACCTCCCTGAAGTATCATCTCTTTGAGAACCACCAAATGTGGATCATCGAACTGTCGGGCCTTAATCTGCTCCAATAACGAAGACTGAGCAACCACACATGCTAGAACCCGGCTGGGCTCTAAAATATCCAATCTCACAAGTCTGTTAGCTAAAGACCAAATGTCTAAAGCTAATGGTCTCATCTCAGTAGGAATGAATGCCAAGCTACCCATACTCTCCGCATTCCTACTCAAGGCATCCGTGACCACATTTTCCTTGCCTGGAGGATAAAGTATGGTGTAACGACCCGGCCGGTCATTTTTGGAATTTTGCACCCCGATCCCCCATTAACTACTTTCCCTAAGATCATTTCTACTATTTTGGTTTGTCGGGACGTTCGGTATTAGGATTCGAAGTGTTTTGGGACACTTAGTCCCTAAATGAGAGCTTAAGAGTTGAAAAATGGTCCATTTTCGGAACAGTGTAAAGACGACCTCGGAATGGGAACTTGATGGTTCCGTTAGCTCCGTTAGGTGATTTCGGGGTTGACAGCTTGTTAGGAATGTTATTTGAAGGTCCGTAGCTCATTAAGGCTTGAAATGCCGAAGTTTGAATTTTAGGAGTTTCCGATCCGATAGTGAGTTTTTGATCCGGGGGTCGGATTTGGACTTCAGAAGTTGCTGTAGCTCTGTCATGTCATTTCAGATGTGCGTGCAAAATTTCAGGTCATTCGGGCGAGGTTTGGTTAGGTTTTTGATCGAAAGCGTATTTTGATAGAATTTGAAGTTCTTAGGCTTGAATCCTTGATTTAATCGGGTTTCTGGTGTTGTTTGAGGTGTTTTGAGGATTGGTACAAGTTCAATAAGGTATTAGGTGGTATTGGTGCTTTTGGTTGGAGTCCCGGGGGTCCCGGGATGATTTCGGATGCTCAACGGGCAAAGTTTGGAGTTAGAAGGAAAAAGTTGCAGCAGGCTTCTGGTATTTTAGCTTCTGCGGTCCTGTAGCCGCAGAAGCGGAGCCGCATAAGCGGCCATTTCTTCGCATAAGGGGAATTTCCCCATCCCAGGAGAACCGCAGAAGCGGTCTCCTTCGCGCATAAGCGGAACCGCAGATGCAGTTTTGAGTCCGCAAAAGCGGACACTGCCCTCTTAAGTTGAACCGCAAAAGTGGGACCACAGAAGCGGTCCTTGGGCCACAAAAGCGGAAATCATTGGTCTGAAAAAGAGAAAATTCGAGGGTTTATTTCAAAGTTAGAAAAATCAATTGAGGGCTCGGGAGAAGACAATTTTGAGTGGATTTTGAAGAGAAGATCATTGGGTAACGTTGTTTTGATCCCTTCTAGCTATATTCCATCATTTCCTAGCTAAATCAACCATTAGAATTAAAATTCAAGGTCTAAAATTGAGAAAAATGGGTGAAACTTCTTAGGCTTAATTTTGTGATTTTGAGTGGGCATTTGACCTCCGATTTGGGAGATTTTTATATGGTTAGACTCGTGAGAGTACGAGGGTTCTAAAAATGTGAAAATTATTCGATTTCAAGACATTGGCTGGAGAGGCATTTTGGTTATTTTACCTATTTGCGCGCCCTAGCTTTAATTTCAGTAGTGGAATCAGTTGTTTACAATATTATTTACGATTTGTAATTGAATTGAATAGATTTGGGACATTTGGAGTCGGATACTTGTGGCAAGGGCATCGTTCCGTACTTGATTTCACACCGGTTCGAGGTAAGTGGCTTGCCTAACCTTGTGTGGGGGACTTCGTCCCTTAGGATGTGATAATTGGTAATTGAATGCCTTGTACGTGAGGTGACGAGCGCGTACTTGAGCTAATTGTTGAAACCCGAATTTTTACTTAAATACTTAATTTGGACTTTCTTTCATATTTGCTTTACCTTACTTGATATTATAGCCTGTGCTAGCGTAGACGAGCATGTTTAATTGATCCAAGTTGCCTATTTGTTTAAATTGCCTTAACTGTGATTACGTGGAGCATGTTAGGACAGTATTATTGTTTCATTGTATTGTTTCACTTCAATTTCTGAATATTTCTCTGATGTTGACGGGTTTGATTCCCGGGAGATCCCCCTGCATTTTTACTTTGGGTCTACGGGACGGTATCCGGGGAAATCCCCCTGCACTTTTATTTTGAGACTACGGGACATTATCCCGGGAGATCCTCCTGCACTTTTATTTTGGGACTACGGAACGGTATCCCGGGAGATCCCCTGCATACTGATAATTGGACTACGGGACGGTATCCCGGGAGATCCTTTGATATTGATATAAGAATTGGACTACGGGACGGAATCCCGGGAGATCCATTGGACAGTTGAGAAAAGGGCTACAGGACGGTATCCTGGAAAACCCTCATCGGTATTCTTATAATTTAACTATATTTACTCTGTGTTTTTGTTTTGTCTTGTAGTATTATATTTCATTGAACTGTCATACCACACTACTGTGTTTATTAGTTTTCATCAGACTTCAACACTGTTAATATTTTGCTATTTTATTATTTCTGTCTCAGTAGGCCCTGACCTTTCCTCGTTACTACCCAACCGAGGTTAGGCTTGGCATTTACTGAGTACCGTTGTAGTGTAGTCATGCCTCTTCTGCGTATGTTTTTCATGTGCAGATCTAGGTACCTCTACGCAGGCGCATTATCAGTAGCTGCAGGGAGCATTTCGGAGACTTGAGGTATATCTGCCGCGTCTGCAGACCGGAGAGTCTCCCTCTTACTCTACCCTTTAGTTAGGTAGATGCTATTCTGTTCTTCCTTGTTATAGATTTTTCGGATGATTAGAGAAGTGTTATGTATTATTCTTATCCTGTGTTGCCCGTGGGTTTCCGGGTCCTGGGGATAGTTTCCTAACTTTTAAAGTGTCAAAGTGTATGTGCCAGGTGGCAACCGTATACTTTATTCCTATTATTTAGTTTTGATTATAAATTCCGTAAATGTTATTACTTCCGCAATGTGTTAGGCTTACCTGGTCGCGAAGACTAGGTGCCGTTATGACGTGTTCACAATTGGTGAACTAGGGTCGTGACAAGTTGGTATTAGAGCTCTAGGTTAGAAGTCACGAGACACATGCCGATTTATTAGAGTCTCGCTGATCGGTATGGAGACGTCCGTATTTATCTATGAGAGGCTATGTAACTGTTTAGGAAAAATCTTCATTTCTTTTGAATTCCTTGTCGTGCGATATTTTGACACCAATTCTAAACTTCTATCTTCTATTCTCTCACAGATGGTGAGGACACGTTCTACATAAGAGGACCGGGCACCCGCGCCCCCTACTGCCGTCGTCAGACACCGGGACCGTGGTAGAGGTCGAGGACGCACCCGAGGTGCAGCCACAGCACCCGCGCGCACTACCGCTGAGGTACCACCAGCAGATCCAGTTGGAGCACAGGCACCTGGTACACCTACTACAGCTACTACTACTCCAGCGCTCCAGGAGACCTTGGCTCAGTTCATGAGCATGTACACTAGTTTGGTTTAGGCGGGGTTACTTCCCCTCGCTGCAGCCACATCTCAGGCCCAGGGAGGGGCCCAGACTCCCGCAGCCCGCACTCC
Organism: Nicotiana glauca; assembly: GCA_026770625.1. Lineage (NCBI taxonomy): Eukaryota > Viridiplantae > Streptophyta > Magnoliopsida > Solanales > Solanaceae > Nicotiana > Nicotiana glauca. The sequence goes on from MU768205.1 coordinate 53,617, forward strand.
TGAGCAGAGAGTGCCGATGGAGCAAGTTCCAGAGGTTATTACTGTACCGCTTGTAGCACCAGTACAGGGCGGGGATGGGTCAGCTATCTCAGAGGACGAGCAGTGCAGGCTATAGAGGTTCAAGAAATATGATTCCCCAGTGTTCAGTGGCCTAACTTCAGATGACGCCTTGGGATTCTTGGAGGAGTGTCATCGCATTCTTCGTAATATGGGCATAGTGGAGTCTAGTGGGGTTTCTTTCACCGCCTTCAGCTTCGGGGAGCCGCCTATGATTGGTGGCATACTTATGAGTTGGATAGTCCAGTTGAGTCTGCCTCATTGACTTGGACCCAGTTCTCCGACATGTTTATGAGGGAGTTTGGTCCCCGGAGCCTCAGGGATTCATGGCGCGCAGAGTTTGAGTGTTTGCGCCAGGGAGCTATGATAGTCTTAGAGTATGCCATCCGTTATACCAGGTTGGCCAGACATGCACCGGCTTTGGTCTCCACAGTTCGGGAGAGAGTGCGGAGGTTTATTGAGGGTCTTATTCCGCCCATCCGGTCCAGCATGGCCCGAGAGTTAGAGATGGATATTCCCTACCAGCAGGTAGTGAGCATTGCTAGACGGATTGAGGGTATGCTTGCCAGAGAGCGAGGGGAGAGGGAGGCCAAGAGGTCTCGAGAGTCGGGTCATTACTCTGGTGCCCGTACTTCATCAGTCGGACGTTATGGTAGGGGTTATTCTGGTCTCCCTGTTCATTCAGTCTTGCCAGTAGCCGGTAGTACTCCAGCTCCACCAGCACCTCAGGAGCCTTATTATGCACCCCCAGTTTCTAGTGTGCCTCCTGCGCGGGGTACCTCCAAAGGTCAGTCTAGCGGACCTAGATCCAGTCAGTCATAGCCACCACGTCCTCCCAGAGCTTGCTTCGAGTGTGGCGATACGCGTCACTTGGTTAGGGACTGCCCCAGACTTGGTTGGGGTGCATCTACACAAGATGCTCAGCCACAACGTGCTTCTCAGGATTCTCAGGCTATGGTTCCAGCTTCCACTGCTGCCCTACCTGCCCAGCCAGTCAGGGGCGAAGGCCGGGGAGATAGAGGTTGCCCTCGTGAGAGGGGTCAGGCCAGATATTATTGCATTCCTGCTCGCACTGAGGCGGTTGCCTCCGATTCTATTATCACATGTATTATTCTGGTTTGTCACTGAGAGGCATCGGTTCTATTTGATCCCGGCTCTACTTATTCATATGTGTCCTCTTATTTTACTTCACATTTGGGTGTGCCTAGGGATTCTTTGAGTGCCCCCGTTTATGTTTCTACACCTGTGGGAGATTCTCTTGTTGTGGACCGCGTGTACCGGTCGTGTTTGGTTACTATTCGTAGTTTGAGACCAGGGATGATCTATTATTACTCGGTATGGTTGACTTTGATATTATTCTGGGCATGGACTAGTTGTCACCCCATCATGCTATTCTTGATTGTCACGCCAAGACCGTGACGTTGGCTATGCCAGGTATTCCACGTATTAGGTGGAGTGTTACCTTAGATCATACTCCCAGCAGGGTTATTTCTTTCCTTAAAGCTCAACGTATGGTTAAGAAGGGGTGTGCTGCTTATTTAGCTTATGTAAGAGATGTCAGTGTTGACACCCCTTCTGTTGATTCAGTTCCAGCGGTACGGGACTTCCCCGATGTGTTTCCAGCTGATCTTTCGGGCTTGCAGCCCGATAGATATATCAATTTTGGCATTGATCTGTTGTCGGGCACTCAGCCCATTTCCATTCCCCCATATCGCATGGCTCCTCCTGAGTTGAAGGAGTTGAAGGACCAGTTGCAGGAATTGTTGGGTAAGAGTTTCATTCGACCCAGTGTTTCACCATGGGGAGCCCCTGTTTGTTTGTGAAGAAGAAGGACGGTTCTATGCGTATGTGCATTGATTATTGCCAGTTGAACAAAGTTAGAGTGAAGAACCGATATCCTTTACCTCGTATTGATGATCTGTTTGATCAGCTTCAAGGCGCACAAGTATTTTCCAAGATTGATTTGCGCTCAGGTTACCATCAGTTGAAGATTCGGGAGCCAGATATCCCAAAGACTTCTTTCAGGACTCAATATGGTCATTACGAGTTCCTTGTTATCTCTTTTGGGCTGACCAATGCCCCAACAGCTTTTATGCACTTGATGCACAGGGTATTCAGGCCATATCTTGATTCATTTGTGATTGTTTTGATTGATGATATTCTGGTATATTCCCGAAGTCGAGAAGATCATGAGAAACACCTGAGGGTAGTGCTTCAGACTTTGAGGGAGAAGAGATTGTATGCAAAGTTCTCCAAATGTGAGTTCTGGCTGAGTTCTGTGGCGTTCCTAGGCCATGTGGTGTCGAGTGAGGGCATACGAGTGGATCCGAGGAAGGTGGAGGCCGTGCAGGATTGGCAAAGGCCCTTCTCAGCTACTGATATCCATAGTTTCCTTGGCTTGGCGGGTTATTACCGTCGCTTTGTGGAGGGGTTCTCATCGATCGCGGCCCCTATGACTAGATTGACCCAAAAGGGTGCCCCTTTTCAGTGGATAGAGGAGTGTGAGGCGAGCTTCCAAAAGCTCAAGATAGCTTTGACTTCAGCCCCAATCTTGATGTTGCATACCAGTTCGGGGTCCTATAAAGTTTATTGTGATGCCTCACGGGTTGGACTTGGAGCGGTATTGATGCAGGACGGTAGGGTGATTGCCTACGCATCCCGATAGTTGAAGGTGTATGAAAAGAACTACCTTGTCCGTGATCTTGAGTTAGCTGCAATTGTTCACGCCTTGAAAATTTGGCATCATTATTTGTATGGGGTATCTTGTGAGATCTACACTGACCATTGGAGCTTGCAACACTTACTTAAGCAGAAGGACCAGAATATGCGTCAGAGGAGATGGTTATAGTTGTTAAAGGATTATGATATTACTATTCTTTATCACCCGGGCAAGGCCAATGTGGTTGTCGATGCCTTGAGTCGCCGGGCGGAGAGTTTAGGGAGTTTGGCATATCTACCAGCCTCAGAGAGACCTATGGCGATGGATGTTCAGGCTTTAGCCAGGCAGTTTGTGAGAATGGACCTTTCAGAGCCCAGTCAGGTTCTAGCCTGTATTGTTTTTCGGTCTTCCCTATTTGATCGCATCAGGGAGCGGCAGTTTGATGACCCTCATTTGCTTGTTCTTCAGGACAGAGTTCGGCGTGGTGATGCCCGAGATGTTACCATCAGGGATGATGGAGTGTTGTGGATGCAGGGCCGGATTTTTGTGCCCAATGTAGATGATCTTTGAGAGTTGATTCTATCTGAGGATCATAGCTCGTGGTATTCCATCCATCCGGGTGCCGCGAAGATGTATCAGGACTTGAGGTAGCGCTACTGGTGGAGGCAGATGAAGAAGGATATAGTTGACTACATGTCTAGATGCCTCAACTGCTAGCAGGTGAAGTATGAGCACCAGCTTCCAGGTGGTTTGCTACAGCAAATTGAGATCCCAGAGTGGAAGTGGGAGCGTATCACCATGGACTTCGTATCTGGACTCCCACGGACCATGAGAAAGTTTGATTCTATTTGGTTCATTGTGGATCGGCTGACCAAGTTCGCTCATTTCATACATGTGTGCACTACTTATTCATCGGAGCGGTTGGCAGAGATTTATATCAGGGAGGTCGTCTGGTTGCATGGTATTCAAGTTTCTATCATCTCAGATAGAGGCACTCAGTTTACATCGTGGTTTTGGAGAGCCGTGCAGCAGGAGTTAGGCACTCGAGTCGAGTTGAGCACGACATTCCACCCCCAGACGGACGGACAGTCCGAGCGCACTATTCAGATTTTGGAGGATATGGTCTGAGCATGCGTGATTGAATTTGGAGGATCATGGGACCATTTCCTGCAACTGGCGGAGTTTGCTTATAACAACAGTTATCAGTCCAGCATTCAGATGGCGCCGTATGAGGCCTTATATGGTAGGATATGTAGATCTCCAGTTGGTTGGTTTGAGCCGGGTGAGGCCAGGTTATTGGGCACAGAGATGGTTCAGGATGCGATGGAGAAGGTTAAAGTGATTCAGGACAGACTCCGTGCAGCCCAGTCCAGACAGAAGAGTTATGCAGACAAGAAGGTTCGTGATGTGGCATTTATGGTCGGCGAGTGGGTTCTGCTTCAGGTCTCGCCTATGAAGGGCATCATGAGGTTTGGAAAGAAGGGGAAGCTGAGTCCGAGATTTATTGGGCCTTTTGAGATCTTGAGGCAAGTTGGGGAGGTTGCTTATGAGCTTGCCTTACCTCCCAGCCT